>CANNZV010005235.1:0-29687 GCA_947561585.1 Caprella mutica | reverse complement strand
GGGGGGGCTTATGACCGGGGGGGCTCTTGACCGGGGGGGCTTATGACCTACACCCGATAATGTAACCCACAAAGACTGTTAATCTTATTTATCTGGTGTATAAATTAACTTACTATGAGAGTTAGTGCTACTTTTTTTTTTGAATTTAGGTGTGAGTTCAATCGAATGAGTATGTGGCAACTCATGCTTTCCTCAAAGCTAATTTATTCGGATAACACTTTTCAGTTCAAATCTTGTTTCAAGTGTGTTACGTGTTGAATGTGAACGCTCCTCAATACCATTTCAGTTCAAGTGCAAACAATAGCGTTATATGCATTAAATAGTATTATCGCTGCCGATCGATTATTAATTAATTCCATTAATAAATTGATAAATGTCTGCCTAAATATTCTAAAATATTGGTGATTGATAGTTTGGTGGCTCTATATAGGTAGTTATTTGGAGAGCTGATTATCAGTATATAACTTTTATAATAATAAATTTTGATTACTGCCTTCCAGTTTGTAAACTGATATCCAAACTAATTTTCCTAGATTATTATATGTTAACTTATTAAGCATCATACCTACCTAGCTGTTTTTTTTCAGTGTCAATACCTTCTACATAGGCTAGGCAGTTACTGCGCTGTCCTCAGAATAGGGTAAGTTCCAAATTATCAGGCAATTTCAAATTTTCGGTCCCGTATGAAATATAGTATATAGCTGCCTAATAGCTAATTAAAATAAAAGTTAATTTAATATAGTTTTTCTTACGCGACCGAAAATGTGGAGCCGTCCGATATTTCGGAACTTATCCTAGTATCTTAAGTAAAGTGGTCTGCTAATCTATATATTTTAAAACTAGTTAGTGTACCTATAGGTAGGGTTACACAGGTAAATTCGGCTCTTTAATTTCTAATTGTGACCCTATTAAGAGAGTCTCAAAATCATTCTGAAATTAGTTTAGCTATATACTGAATTGTTGAACATCATAATTTAAGCTCAATTTATGATAGATTCTATCCATTTCACGAGTGCCTTGAAGTCATGATGGTTATTAATGTTTCTGAGATAAGAGACCGCAGTTAGTTAAAGTGCCGCAATTTACCTACTTGACCCTAGTTTTCTATGACTGGAAGAACTCCATCCAGGGAGGTAGTCGGAGGAGAACACCGTCCAGGGATTTAGCAGGGAGAACTCCATCCAGAGGTGAGCCTTTTGATATTTTATACTTTCTTGGTATTTAATTAAAGTCTAAATTATGAGTGTATAATGAACCAAATTATGAGGATTAGCTAGAAAAATCCATTGCATTTATTAGAGCTAAATTTATACTGCATCTGAAGATTTATAATTAGTTTAACATTTTATATAAATAATTTACCTATATGAAAGAATTATCTGTTAATAATTCTTTTCATTTCTTTATTAATATATGGTTTTCTATATTTTCTGAATCTACTTTCAGATCTTGAAGAATTGATGAAGTAGATCAACGTCATCAACTATCGGAGTCCTCTTCAGTTCCTTTGAATGGTTCAGGAACAATTATGCTAGGTCAAAGTAAGTATTTGAAAATATTAGATGATTTTTAAATATGTATTTGCAATATGATTAGCTCTTACTTTTTCATATGCTTTTAGGGATTCCAGACATGAAAAGATTATCGAAGCTGTCGCTATCTCATCACAAAAGGAAAAAGAGTAGGTGATGTTATTGATAATGTATATGAACGATACTGTGAATTTTTATTCAATATATATTAATATACGAATCTCTTATTTCAGGAATTGGCAACGTACAGTCGCGAAAGAAAGTGACGAGAATTCAAATTGTACTTCTAAAAATAAATCTAAAACTTAAATGTTTATATTTCGTTTTCAATTTGACCTTGGTAATTCTATTAGCATATTTCAATATCAGTGCCTATGAGTAAGATGAATTGCACTAAAATATGGTTTAGAAGATAAAGGCTTTATCATTGATTTATTATTCATTAAGTTATAGTACAATTGCAGCATATCAAAGATTTATCAACTTTTGTAATCTAGCCTGGTTAAATAATTCATCTAGTCTACCTTTTTATCACTACGTAATGATATTTATGTCATCTAACTACTTATTTATAAACTGACCTGATGAGATTACTTATTCAATCTAATCTATTAAACTGATAACCATATATCAATTCATAGGATCGAAAACATTTCAAAAAGCAATGATTGTTGGTCTAGGTGATCAATTATTTTTTTAAATTAAAATAGTATGCATATCACAGAAGCAAAAGTAGAAAATAAATGTGAACATGTTAGATTTGGTCCTAGAAAATAAATAGTCTAATCTAATTGATACCGGGACATAACTCGAGATAATAATTTAATAGAGTAAATATAGTGAATGAATAAGTCTTGTAAAAAGTCTGGCTACTGCTAACCAGACCTATATTTCAACCTACACTATAATAGTTGATATACATTTACTTAGTTCACAAGTAGTTGATATAACCAACACGAGAAGATGATATAACCTACACGAGTAGTTGATATAACCAACACGAGTAGTTGATAAAACCTAACCAAGTAGTTGATATAACCTACACGAGTAGTTGATATCACCTATACGAGTAGTTAATGTAACCTACACGAGTAGTTGGTATAACCTACACGAGTAGTTTGTATAACCTACACGAGTAGTTAGTATAACCTACACGAGTAGTTGGTATAACCTACACAAGCAGTTGGTATAACCTACACGAGTAGTTGATATAACCAACACGAGTAGTTGATATAACCTAACCGTGTAGTTGATATAACCTACATGAGTAGTTGATATCACCTATACGAGCAGTTAATGTAACCTACACGAGTAGTTGATATAACCAACACGAGTAGTTGATATAACCTAACCGAGTAGTTGATATAACCTACACGAGTAGTTGGTATAACCTACACGAGTAGTTAGTATAACCTACACGAGTAGTTGGTATAGCCTACACAAGCAGTTGGTATAACCTACACGAGTAGTTGATATAACCTACACGAGTAGTTGGTATAACACATAGGAGTGATTGGAGAAACATACACAAGTAGTTGATGTAACCTTGTTCTGTAGTTGTTTTAACCATTACGTATAATTGGTTCAACCATCACGAGCAGTTTTGACTATCACAGGTAGTTGTTGTGACCATCGGGAATTAAAAATAATCAACTCACATATGTGTTGTTTTAACCAACGTCAATTTAACTCATATTAAATAGTACCTGCAACTCACCACGTAGGTAGGCGCACAGATAAACCATAAAATTTAGTCAAAACAAATCAAATATGATTTGATTCAACTAATCCTTTCTCTGTGTGTAGGTACTTAATTATATGTATACCAATTGAATTTATCTAATAAGATGCTTACTACAGAGGTCAAGTTTTGGAGCACAATACCTGCATGAACTACAACATTCTTTTCCATAACGTCATTCAAGAAAACTGAAGATCTACATTATAGATTCATATTATTAGGTTTGTGATATAAAACCGTTAGCGTATCTATATTCATTCCTCTTTTTTCTTGCTTTTTCCTTTTGAATGTTCATGAAAACACACAATTTTTTTCTACGTGCAGGTTTGAAAAAATTTGTTCTTTTATTTTGTGTAGTTGCTTATATAGTAAAATGTCCTTATGCGTTTAAATGAATTATTACTTTATTATGACGGATGCGATTGTATTTTCTAAGTGGGTGGAGGGCTTCACGAAGAGGTGGGTGTAGGGAATTAAAGCTGAAAATAAGCGACATCGGAGCCCTCGTTATAGCCTGAAGCCTCTGCTCTACCTACTGCCATAACAAACTCGGACATTATCCGCAAAATAGAGAATGTGTTTACGAAGAATTAGAGGTTGATGTAGGTATAGTATTTAAAGTAATTTCTGTTTCATAAACACTCTCCTAGCACTACTTTAATAACAGTGTGACATTGAACAAAGACAGAAAGCTAAACTGTAGATCTGTCAGTTTATGAAGTTATGTAGATATCGTTTAATTAAAAATTAGGTAGAAAGTGAAAAAATGAAGTTATTTCTTATAGTATATTATTTATTATTTCTAGTATTTGGTACTTGCAGTAAGATATGAGTTGAATAGAAGATATTCAAATGTATATATTTTTGTTTAGAAAGGCTGGTGCGAATGTTGAAAAATTATAATCGATACTTTTGGTGAATATTGAACATTTATCAATTCTATTGTACAAAACATACTTTCAAACATTAGCTTTAAGATTTTGTGTCGGGAATGTCCGACGAAAGACTGAATTTTTTTAATTTGATTAATCATAACATAATTAGTAGAGTAATAGGTAGGTAATCTTTTTGTCATCAGTTAAAGTTTGTATAAGACTGTACAGCTCAATTTATTCATTACTTGAATTTCAACCTAAGGATGGGAGAAATAATTTAAATTGTGAAAGCGACTTCAAATTAGGAAATATTAATTTAAACAAAATGAAATGGATGAAAAAATCTATCCATAACTTCCTGAATTAATTTTTAAGAATAAGAGTAAGACTAAATTTGAACTTTTATTTGTATTGTATGACATCCTCACGATTATTTTCTATTTAATGATTTAGACTATAGTTAGATGAAATGTGAGAAAAGTTCTAAAGTGGCATCATTAGTGCAGGTAATTACGACAGGTGAGAGCAATTAAACTGTACACCTTCAGCTGAAACATCTGAGAAAATTAGGTACATTCTCACCATAATTGGTACATTACATTAGGTACTTTCTTGCTACAATTGATACATTATAATAGGTACATTCCTACCATAATTGGTACTTTCTGGCTGCAATTGGTACATTATATTAGGTACATTCTCACCATAATTGGTACATTACATTAGGTACTTTCTTGCTACAATTGGTACATTATATTAGGTACATTCCTACCATAATTGGTACTTTCTGGCTGCAATTGGTACATTATATTAGGTACATTCCTACCATAATTGGTACTTTCTGACTACAATTGGTACATTATATTAGGTACATTCCTACCATAATTGGTACTTTCTGACTACAATTGGTACATTATATTAGGTACATTCCCACCACAATTGGTACTTTCTGGCTGCAATTGGTACATTATATTAGGTACATTCCGATCCCATTTGGTACATTATATTTGCTACTTTCTGGCCGCAATTAATACTGTTACATTATAGGTATTTAATTTCAGCGCCAATTTGCATCTTTCTGTCATATGTAAATGCCTACATTGCCACTACTGTGGGTGTCCATGTAATGATACTTTCTGCTGTGTCATCATTCTATTTCTAACCAAACTCAGACAATATACCTCACATCTTCTATCATCAGTTTCACCAAGTACCACACTGTTTCTGTTCTCCTTTCACAAAGTATATTGTCCTTGTAAGCAGCTTGCGAGAATTATTTCGTCCAACAATTACTCAGATTTCAATAGCCACACTATAATTAAATAGAAATAAATTACTCACAGCTTAAAAAGGTATAAATAAACACGGTTCTGAATATTATATTTATAAGTAGGGATAAAATTGACGTTAGAGACTCAAAACAAAATAATGCAAAAAGGTTTATATTCGCTTTAAAAGTTTGAAGAAATTCTACCTAACTTTTTTTAATCACAAACTTAGGCATTTCAATTATTATAATGAAAATTAATTTAAAAGGTTGAAGAGATTTTATGAATATAAATTCAGATGATGACCCTACTACAAAAAGTCTTTGGTTAAATTGGCAATATACCATTCTATTTAATTAAAATAATCATTATAAAATAGAGGTAATTTATTTATTTCATCATTTCCAGAGAAATTGGTAAAATGTCGGTCCATAATTGAATTTGTTTCATATAATTATAATAACATTTGCTGTTTATTTTAACATTTAGATGAAAAGATTATATTGATTGAATGATATAAACTTAGTTGATCCAATAGATTTAAATTCCTTTATTTTGATATATAATAAACAATGGTAATAATGGTATATAAACAAAATATTGTAGCAACAGAAACAATAATAATATACCAAAAAATATATATATTAACTATAAATAATATACCAACAAATAATAATATAACAAAACAATATATATGTTAAACTAATAATCAACCGAACAATCTTAATGCAATATATTAAATATTAATTTTGTACATAACCATTTCAATGAAAATGGAAAATTTGTGTTACTTATTATAAGCTTAAAACATATAACACTAGTGTACTTACCCGTTAAAAATAACGTGTTCTCAATTATTATATCACTATCTATATTAGTGTAATTTAACTATCAACACTTTGGTCCCTCAGATTTAAAAATTGAACAATTAATTTAATAGCGACGATAATAGTATAATTATATCATATCTAATAGAATATATATATTTTATGACAGATGTTGCAAATAGTTCTTTTACAAACTTTAACTGTAGATTTTAAATACTTTCTAATTCAGTTATAGTAAAAATCATTTATTCCACTCATATAAGAATTGGTATTCATGCTTACCACCTGTTAACATATTTAGCCTAATTTCTGAATGTTGATTAAAGCGTGACAGACAGACAGACAAATAAAGATAAGGAAACTATTTATGGGTGGATATTATGCTACTATTATACATTTAAATCTTTGGTGTGTGTTTGTATATACAAATATATTAGACTATCAAAACTTAGTACACATTTTCTATGTTAAAATAAATATATCAAATAGCAATTCCTTTCAAATCCATTTAATGGTTTTTGTTCAGTATTTCATTTTAAAGTTTTTGTTTAATAAAGATATTTTTCGTGGGAGCTCAGAACTAATATGTTCACTCACTGAGATTTTTATGTATCAGATTCTTCTAATTCAGCCAGTATAGCTAAAATTTCATCCAATCTGACCTGAAAAATATGCTCCAAATCTAGAAATTCCTCTTCCGGTGATAAAATGTCGAGAGTTTCGCTCAATATCTGCAAGGACTTGACAGCGATTTTCAAAGAGTTCACAGAAGAATTCGAATCTCCTTTTTTTAATTTTTGATTAAGCATTTCCGAAATAATGGCTATCTTTTGTCTACTTGAGAAGGTTGAATATTTATTCGATTTATAAATCGTTCGATTATGAGTGTCCGGTAAATCCAATTCGTCTCTAGGACTGAAAACCGAGGTATTCGAATCATTTTGAGTACGAATTTCTTGTTTCAAATCAGAGTTTGGGTGGATGTGGAGTAAACTTTCGATGATTTTATTGAATAAGTTGCTACCTGTAACTTCCAGTAAGTCTCGCATATTTGAAGAACTGTTCGTATTCTTTTCATCAAGAATATTCAAAGCTAAAGACTGAGACCAACTTTTAATTTCTGAATGATATAAAGCGAAATCAAGTTCATCAAAGTCTTTCTCATCACCTCCTATGTTAGATTTGTTATTCAGATAATTAACTATGTACTTGTTAACATTATTGTAGATTCTAGTGGACATTGTTTCATATGTTTCAGCTTCATTAACCAGTTGAACAGGGTGTTTTTTCATTGTTTCATCCATCATATTTGATAGTTTTGAATCAATTTTCGAATTTTCCGTTAGATACGAAGTATTTTTATTTGATCTAACATTCTGTTTTGGTTCATAGAAATTACTGTTCGATATAGGTTTAGTTTCAGCTTGTTTCCCCAGTGCATTGATTTCAGAAACTATATCTTTAGGAATCTTTTTAACGGTGATCAAATCTCCATTTGATTTCAATTCTGAATTTTCGTCGGATTCAAACAATACTCTCCGAACATTCATAAAAGGAGTTTCCTTGAATTCTTCACCCGCAGATTCTTCATTTTGAGTAACTGGCAAATATTTCTGAACTGTACTTCCAGTCGAAATATTCGTACCGTTTTCTTTTGCAAGGGAAGATTTACTAGACAATAGCGTTCTGTAATTATCTGACTGAGTGAGTGTTGGTGTAATATTTTGATTAATACTATCGAGTGAATTAGTATACTTTCTTATTGAATAGACAGCTGATGAAATGGAGTCAGGTCTCTTCATCAGAAATGCATTTTCTTTCACTGGAAGTGCTGAAGAGCTTTTCCAAGGATTAAGAGGCACCCAAACTTTCTCTCTGTCCACTTCTGGGTCGTTACCTCGAATGAATTCAAAATGAGGTGAACTCTTCTTTATAATCGGAGAATGTTCGAGCATTTCTTCAATTGGTTCTTTATCTTTAGCTCCATTATGGTAATAGATGTTATCCCGTGGAATTGTAATTTTTGTCTGTGGACTTAATTCATCTGAAGGAGATAAAGAATCATAATTACCAAAGTTAGAAGTTATTATGGTTGAGTAGGTAGGTAGTAATTCAGTCTGTGTAACTGAATGCAAATCCTGGTCACTATTTTCCAAATATTGGCTATGATTTGAAATTTTGCTTAAAGAACTTGTGTTTGTAGTAGTTTGAATAACTGAGTCGGAAGACGAGGATTCCAAATTTCTCCTAGATGTCATGTTCATCTTCGAGAAAAGTTTTAGAAAATATTTCCAACCACTTGATGCTACTTCATCTTGAGATTTATTCCTAAATGAATAATTTGTCCATTTTCTAATCAATTCAAAAGGTTTTCTAAGAAAATCACTTGACCATATTTGACGAGTTGATCTTTTATTTATGTGTGTTCTACCTTTTATTTCATTATTACCAACTTCATTGGACATTTTTTTACCTTTCAATTTATTTTTTTGAAATCTGTCTTCGTATTCTGGATCATTAGGTGCGAGATTCTGAATGATGTCAAATATTTTGTTGACGGTTTTCTTGGATTCCTTCTCTGTCGGTTTCACCATCTTGTTATCCTCCTGAGATTTCATCTTTTGTTGCACGTACGCATGAAAAGAATTCAAAAAGTCAGTAACCGGAACTACGTCTAAATACAATTTCCTTTTCTGTTCAGGATTGAGATTGTATTCATAAAAATCATCTTCAAGATCATTGTAAGTGTAGTAGTCCAAATTGTTGGATTCCAGAATTGAATCAATGAGAGAATCTTTGGAGGATGTATTTTGTTTCAAATGTTCAGAATTTTCTTCATTGACACCATTGATGTTTACTGTATCAGCAGCGTCGGGTTGCATAACTGATGCCGATGAATTCTGAGTAATAAATTCAGTATCAAAAGTTTCATTATTCGTCTCTTCAACAAAAGAATTTTTATTTGGGTCACCCAGTTGTTCAAATTTCAGGTTATAGTCTGTGCTATTGTAAGTGGAATAGATATGCACGTAGTCAGATATATCGATATCAGTACTTCCGTCATAATCTAAGCTATCATTTAGGTTCAAAGAATTATTATTGCTAGAAATAAGTAGATAGTTACCTAATGGTGCTATTGGGACAATGTTATTGTAATTCTCATCGATGATTTCGTTGTGATAGGATACATTCTTTTCGAGGAAATCGCTGGTGAATTCAGGTAGTTCTGTGGTGGATAAATTATGTGTCACTTCTTGAGGTTCAGTTCTGTCAGTTGAACTAGATGAATCTAACGACGTTCGTGTAATAAAAGGATATTTCAACGTTGAACTTTCTAAGTCATTAACTGAATTGATATTAATTGGTTCATTAAATGTTGTCGAACTATTACTATTTAAGGATGGTTCTGAAGAAACGTAAGGTGATTTCGTAGTTTCTTGTTGATGATATTCAGCCGTTTCCAAATGTGGATTAGTAATAATAGTTATAGGTGGCAGTTTAGTATAAGAAGGTGAAGTTTCATTTGAAAATGGATAATATCCAACGATCTCCATTGGCTGAGAAGCAATCTTCTCATTCTCTGAATTCCATAAATCAGTATTATTAGTATTGTGCGAGATATTACGTATTGTATTTTCAATTTCATTGGGTGTAACCTTTGTAAAATTACTATACCAATCTATCTCACTACTCTCAGGATACTGTTCAGTATATTTCTCGTCAAGTAGTTGGTGTTTCGATTCATTGTAGTAATGTTTGATGGAAGCCAGGATATCGTTATTAAGTATAATTTCATCCTTATTGTGTGATTCCAATATGTTTGATTCGAAATGTGAATCAGAATCATAGGGATTCATCAGCACATTATTCGAACTGGTGATATTATTGTAATCCGTTGAGGAATTCTCCAAATTGTCTGTATTTACAGGAAGTGTAACATTATCTTCAATATTACTGTTGGTTGTTATGTCACTTCTGTTCTTCATCTGACCGTATGACCAGATTGGATTGCCTTGACTGAAAACTACTCCCTTCTCGTCGGTCACATATGACCAGGTCACAAGGCGTGGATATGAATCCGTTGTAACTAAATATGAAGGTTTGGGGGTAGCTGGCTTTATGGGACTTTCAGACGTACTACCTGAGTCTTTGATATTGTAGTAAAGTTTGGAAAAAAGATCCGTATCCTTTTCTGTAAGCTTGACATCAACTTTTTCCTCTACAGGTTCTTTGAATTCGTTACTAGGCTTATTTTCTGTTTCATTATTCTCCTCATTATGATATACAAATGTTAAAAGCCCGTTCACGAATCGGTATGTTCCTTGATTTGTACGAATTTCATTAAATGTTGACTCCAAATGATTTCTTGAGATACTCCCCTGATTTCTTGTAGAATATGTCGCAGTATCCCCTGCAAATGGAACTTCATGGGACTTCTCATCGTAAAAAACGGCAATATTTTCTTCATGGGATACTGAAAGAGAAAAGCATTGATAAGTTTATTGAATAACATTTATTATACAAGATATAATAATTGATACCTACTAATATGATAGGAAATTTTATTAAAAGAGGTTATTGAAGAGTAATTTTGTTTTCCAAAGAGTTACTATTTAAATCTAATTGTTTCACTATTGTTTATATGATTTATTTTATGTTCAAATGTTGTTTTATTTATTTAAAAATAAAAATAAATGTAGATGAAAATATTAAAAACAAATGAATAATCGATTTAGATGAAAAATATCAAATGAGTGCGTAACCTTTTAGAAAAATAAATAATTTTATCTATAAGATTGGATTTTCATTTAAAGAAATATTATCTAATTAATATCATTTTAATATCCAAATCATCCAAATTTCTTCTTTTTCATTGATTTCATGAAGAATTTATTACTCAGATTTTTTTTTCAATATAGAACTTTTTAGTTAATTAATTTTTACAATAAATAGTATGCTTTAGAACAGAAAAATTGAAATACCTTCATAAAGGTTTTAAATAGATAGCTATACATTATATTACATTACCAGCGTTACAAGTCAAAATACCACAATATGGTACATTATTATCAACTAGATTATGTGCACTCGGCAGAGCGCATACCTTCGCCGTCGCTTTGACCCGTTCTCTCTCAAAATTTAATAAACTGGTAACTGGATAATAACCAATCGTCAAACTAAGTTTCATGTAATATGGTTCTATACTTTTTGAGTTTTTGAGTTATAAATGACCTTGACCTTTGACCGGACCGCTCTCAAAATTCTAACAGATGGTTCCTGGACATTGACCAATTGTACCACCAAATTTCAGACAATTTGGTTGAATGAGTTATGAGTTACAAATGGCCCTGACCTTGATCTTTGACCTTTGACCTGATCGCTCCCAAAATCTAACAAAATAGTTCCTGCATATTGACCAATCGTCCTACTATGCTTCATGCAATATGGTTCAATACTTTTTGAGTTATAAAAGATCATGACCTTGACCTTTGACCGTCACTGCCAAAATTCTACCAGCTGGTCACTGGACATGGACCAATCGATTAACCAAATTTTAGGCAATCTGCAAAGGTAATTTGCGTGAGTGAACAAAATCCCTAACGGACAAAATGCCTAACGGACAAAATATATGATTATGATTCAAAATAGTTGAATAATGACGTGAAAGAAAGTTGGAAGGAGAGTTACAAATGTTCATAATAAACTCTCACTGAATCAAAGCTCTTTGTTTCCATTTGGTCTCGCTTATTTGAAATTAGACACATATATTTAAAGCATGTGTATGCCATGTGACACTTATATATTTAAAGCATGTGTATACCATGTGACACTTATATATTTAAAGCATGTGTATACCATACATAGTTTTTGAAGGTGTCCGGACTATTCGTCGCAAGACAATTCGTCCCCAGACAATTTGTCGCTGGACAATTTATCTCCAGACAATTCATCGCTGGACAATTTGTCGCCTGGGCAATTCGTCCCCGCACAATTCGTCGCCGGACAATTTGTCACCTAGACAATTCGTCGTCTGGACAATTCGTCCCCGCACAATTCGTTGCCGGACAATTCGTCGCCTGAACAATTCGTCACCTGGACAATCCGTTCACGCACAATTCGTCCACGCATAATTCGTCGCCGGAGAATTCGTCGCCGATTGAAAATGAAAGAGATATAATTTATAATTTAATTATAATTGGTTGAAGTGTATTCATTTAAAGAGATCTGATTTTTTCCAACGATATAAGTGGTTGGTATAATGCACTTCCACCTTATTATATATTGATAATTACAAATTAAATTAATACATATATATAATTATATTGTCATTATAATAATATTTATATTGAAAAGGATAGTACTATCATTCTACTCGTCATTCAATGGATCGCCAAGTATAAGTCATCCAAATTTGTGGGTTTTCATTGATGATTAAATTTTAAATAGAGAAGAAAATTAAGCTGTTGCTAAAATTCATTAGCATTCTCAAAGTGCTAAAAATCCAGTAAAAAAGATAATAAAGGGAAAAGAATAAAAATATCTTTAATGTAAGCAGCAATTACAATGCAAATAATAATAAAATATCTTTTTTGAATGCCGTTGCTCACAATATAAAATTTTGATTAAATTTCGTTAATTTTCATATCCGAAATCTGAAATATTGTAGCCTAGAGTTTGCAATTTTTAACATAATATGTTACTTTTCTTTGTTTTACAATTGATATGGCAATAATGAATCAATTGTTTGTACTGCCAAGAGAGAAAAACGGTTAAACTTGTGTTACAGTTTAGTCTTTTTAAGTGATTTTATACATTAATGTTAATATTTTCTTTGCTATAATATAGCAATGTTAGTCAATAGCTTGTTTTTCAATACTGTCTACACGAGCATTTGAAATATTATCTTTTTGTTTAAGGTTGAATATTTTTTTATTTGCGAAAATAACCATCTCAGTAGAAATTATATTAGGTACCTATACTAAAAAAAAAATTAATATTTACTAGTTTTATTTGTAATTTTCAAAAAGTTATAATTATAGTATAAATTTTATCTCTTTTTTTAATCGGTGACGAATTATCTAACTACGAATTGTCCGGCGACGAATTGTCCTAGCACCTTTTTGAACATGGATACCATATGTGTTACATGTGTTTTTGCATGGTAAAATGGTAAATTAAGTGTGGTTAACATATGTTATAAGTATGGTATTTGACATGTAGCTATAAATGTGATAAATTTCATATCGTAAACAACTTTTGCAATTATGGTAATTGATACATGGATATGATGTGGTCCATTGAACATGTATAGATTGTATACAATCTCTATTTGACATGGTTTTTATAATATGGTTTTAAAATGGCATAACCACATGTTAATAATGTTTTTTTATGATGGTTATATTGAATTCAATGTGGATGCAACAATTCCACATTACAACTATTAAGCCTCATGGCAACCATGTGTAATTGTGTATACAGTATGGGATTAATTGCAGGGTATTCCCATACTGGAAATAAATCTACAATGCATTTTAGGCCGTTAGGCATTTTGTCTGTAGGTATTTTGTCCGTTTGGCATTTTGTCCGTTAGGCATTTTGTCCGTTTGGCATTTTGTCCGTTAGGCATTTTGTCCGTTTGGCATTTTGTCCGTTTGGCATTTTGTCCGTTAGGCATTTTGTCCGTTTGGCATTTTGTCCGTTAGGCATTTTGTCTGTTAGGCATTTTATAAGTTTGCATTTTGTCCGTTGGTCATTTTGTTCTAGTACCATTTCTTGTGTATTCACAACGTGTTTCTCTAGTACTTAACAACAACGTGTTTATTTATTGCATACTCAGTTTAACCATCGTGCTTTAATGTCTAACCCTATAACGTGTGACAAAACATTACCCAGTTCTCACGCCTTCGCATTATAACAGTTATTCTCTCAAATGTTTCGCTGTGGAGTTCTAACAGCATCATTATATTATTAATGTGACTAAAGTGAGTATATTACCTAGAACTATTTTCCCATAACGAAAGCACAACACTAAGTTATGAAGAGTGAGAAAATTGACCGCAATGCTTTTTTTATTTTATTATATATCATATTAATTATTTCATTATTCATGTTAGGTATTATTTGTTTCATTATTTATTTTATTATTTTTTTCATTTTTTATATTATCATCAATGTTCATCTTTGTTGGTTTCTTTTAAATTCAAATTTAGTTTGATGATCATTTAGAATTACTATTTTTTTTTCGAGGCTAATATAGTAGAAACTGGTTTACGAGTTGTTTTGCAACCTACAGATGATTTAAAATAATTATTATGAAAAGACAACAAATATTGTCATTTTTAAACTAAATTTTCATATAAATTTTACAAGTAGCAAATTATTTCGTAATTTGAATAAATGAAGTAGGGTTACTTTTTGACAGATCATATTTAAATAAAACATTTATTTATATATATATATAATAATGTAAGATATATAATAATTATTATATTTTTATTATAAGATCGAAAATACATAACCATCGATAACTCGGAACTTACCCTAACGTAATAATTACATAAAACTAAATTGAATAATTAATTCTCAGATTAATATACTGAGATTAATTTTAGAACTCCTTAAATAATGGAATGAAAATGACTTACCGCTGCCGATCATGACGATGGAGTACGACAACAGCAAACAGCTGACCAGACGTACGATCATCTTTGTGTTTTCCTTTTTTTATACCTACATTAAATACAACACTAGACCAACTTTTTTCCTCTTCATTATCTGAAATGAACAAATAAATATCATTATTGATATAAAAAAAAATTAAAAATCAATAATAAATCCTATATACAGGGAAAAAAATATTTGGTTTTGCTTTCAGTTCCTTCCTTTTTTATATTTCGACAGCACGAGTCACGAGAAAATCTTTTGTCGTCACTGCTGTAGAATGGTATTTTAGTGCACACATTTTAATTGTTCTTAACTCTCATTCATTGAATACTAACTTCCCTTTATACTTTTTAATATCATTTTATTTGATAATTCTTGTGTCTTGTTTTAATTCCCTTGTTATTTTATCCATTGATTTACATTTTGCTAAACGTTTTGTCTTTGATTAGCACTTAGAGATGCTTTTCTCCACATGATTGTTTCTTTGTACAATATTAGTAATTTGTAATTACTAATATTTGTACAATATTAGTAATTAGTATTCCAACCATGAATCTTTTACTTAAATAATAACCACCATAAAAAATGTAACAAAATAAAAAATGCTAATTGTATACTACTTCCATACTCAATGGAAAAACAGGCAATTGTTTAAACAGCAGAAACTTTCAAATATGATGTACCTAACTAGTGTACATTTTTCAGATACATTCATACTTTATTTATCAATATCTAATATTATATTTTGAAAAGAAAAATATATATGTACTAATACTCATATTAATTTGCCTATGAGTAACACATAAAACTAGAATGTGTTCCATAGGGTCAGCTTATGCACTCGGCGGAACAATAAACAATCTTTAATGATTAGACAACCTGCAACTGTTATGTCTAACGTGAACTGGAATTCAGCACACGATGACTAGGCAATATTTCGCCTATACAATAGTCACATATTGTTAATAGTTACCATATGCTTGTTATATAACTATATTTTAACAACATGTTTTTTTAAATCATATATATATCTTAATAATAACATAAGCGAAATGAAATGGTATCGAATACTATAAGCCACTGGTTTAGAACGATTCAATACTCTTTAATTCTCTCCGTCTATAATATTTCCAGGATCTATGATTTTAAAAGCATATAATCACAACCCTTCTAATAACTACATTGTTATTATAGCATACGTGTTCTATATATTTCATATCAAAACATAGAGCTGTTTGTTAAGCATTTCGTACCGTTTAAAAGTCCCAGCAACCAATAAAATATAACCTTCACGATTTCCACTCAGCTGTTTAAGGTTAAGAATTAGGCCAGTATTATGCTAGCAGTTTCACCGCCGCGTTTTAACTGCCCTGTTTACGCGTCTTAAATTAATCACGGTTAAATGAGTAGAAAGAAAATTTGCATAGTATACTAGCGTTGCTACCGCCTTCAATTCATTTAACCGTCATTAATTGAAGAAGCTGAAACAGGGCAGCGAAAACGTGGCGATGAAACTGCTAGTATGGGCGAAACTTTCTTCCGCTACTTTTACTGATAAGTAATACAGTATATAATTGTACTGTTCCACATTCTAAACTTTAATAACTTCCGTAAAACTGGTTAGACTTGAATTCGACTGATTTTAAAGCAATCTCGAGATTTCATAAATTAATCATGCCAAATACGTAAATATTTAATAAACGTAAATATTTTATAAACGTAATTATTTTATATACGTAATTATTTTATAAACGTAAATATTTTAAAAACGTAATTATTTTATATACGTAAATATTTTATAAACGTAATTATTTTATAAACGTAATTATTTTATAAACGTAATTATTTTATATACGTAATTATTTTATATACGTAATTATGTCATAGTCAATTAGTTTTATTTACCTACTGATCTAATCGTTTCATATTATTTTCGAATTGAGTAAATTAATTATATTCTCTTAATTGATAGAATTAATTATAAATTTAATTTTAGAAGATTTAATATTCAGATACGGAAATTAATATAATTATTTTCATAGAAATATAAATTACAAACTTTATTATGTATGCACAATTGTGGAGCATTCATTATTTCTAATTATAAATTCCACAGAAGTATTTTGTTCCAATGAATTTGCTTCTAACTTAAAATTGTTAAGTGGGATTGATTTGCAACTCTGACTCATTTGTTGACTCAGAATGTTTGACTCATTTGCTGAGTCAGAGTGTCCACTTGTTTGACTCACTAACAGCCTAACAGTTACGAGAGTACAACTTAACCCACAAAGTGAGCGCAATAGCGTGATATTTAACTTCGCTCATTACGCTCTTTCACAGGAGCCAAATAGCCAGCACTCGCCCTTATTTATGACAACAGTAATCGTCAACAGTAATCACCAAACCTAATCACCAACAGTAATAATCGTCAACAGTAATAATCGTCAACAGAAATAATCGTCAACAGAAACAATCGTCAACAGAAACAATCGTCAACAGTAATAATCGTCAACAGAAATAATCGTCAACAGTAATAATCGTCAACAGAAATAATCGTCAACAGAAATAATCGTCAACAGAAATAATCGTCAACAGAATTAATCTTCAACAGAAACAATCGTCAACAGTAATAATCGTCAACAGAAATAATCGTCAACAGAAATAATCATCAACAGTAATAATCGTCAACAGAAATAATCGTCAACAGAAATAATCGTCAACAGAAATAATCGTCAACAGTAATAATCGTCAACAGAAATAATCGTCAACAGAAATAATCGTCAACAGAAATAATCGTCAACAGAAATAATCGTCAACAGAAACAATCGTCAACAGTAATAATCGTCAACAGAAATAATCGTCAACAGAAATAATCGTCAACAGAAACAATCGTCAACAGTAATAATCGTCAACAGAAATAATCGTCAACAGAAATAATCGTCAACAGTAATAATCGTCAACAGAAATAATCGTCAACAGAAATAATCGTCAACAGAAATAATCGTCAACAGTAATAATCGTCAACAGAAATAATCGTCAACAGAAATAATCGTCAACAGAAATAATCGTCAACAGTAATAATCGTCAACAGAAATAATCGTCAACAGAAATAATCGTCAACAGTAATAATCGTCAACAGAAATAATCGTCAACAGAAATAATCGTCAACAGAAATAATCGTCAACAGTAATAATCGTCAACAGAAATAATCGTCAACAGTAATAATCGTCAACAGAAATAATCGTCAACAGTAATAATCGTCAACAGAAATAATCGTCAACAGAAACAATCGTCAACAGTAATAATCGTCACAGTAATAATCGTCAAGTAACGGTTTTCATCCTCCGTAAAAGTATTAGGAACACCTAATAGGAATATTTCAATCGTCACATTTCTAACTATTTTATTTGATTGTGAAATCAAAGGGAGAAGCAGATTTTGTCAGATATTCAAATTTATCGTATTTCTTCGTCAGGATTCGTCAGATATTTAAATGTGTCGTGGATCATCGTCTTCCATGACGATACTATACACAATCAAAATTATTTCACGATGAATTTCTATCGACTTTTTTTGAATTTATGGCTAGGCTAACAAATTAATGAAAATTAATTTGGGGAAGTTTCGAGTTATTGTACAGTTCCACATTTCCGATCATATAAGAAAATAATTATGATTATTATTATTTATTGGTTTATATTTTATTTTACTAATTAAAATATATTATATGAAAAATTTCACAATATTTTTCTCTCATATCATCGAAAATGTGAAACTGTCTTATAACTCGAAATCTATCCTATTCAAGCCTAATATATCAGAATTGTAAATATCAATTAAAATAACTATTTGGAAGAAATATCAAATTTTCTATTAAAATTTGTAGGTATACTTATTAAATATGAGAAAGTGTTTTTGTCAAAAGAAATTATTAATTAGGTACTAAGTTTTTCAAGAAATAATCATAGTATTTACGTTGAAAAATAGACTGTAACTTTATAAATATATATCGCAGTTAATATATTTAATACAAATTTAATTATTCGATCATTTTTGTTTTTTAATTAGGGAAAAAATCCACTTTAAAAATTCTACAATTAATCTTAATACTTAATCAAAGCGACCTATTTATAATAAATTACATATAAACCTATAGGGTAAGTCCCAAGTTATCGGACAGTACCACGTTTAAGTTTTAAATATATATATGAAAAAAGTATAAACAATAACGTGTGAAACAATAATAAAATTATGCATTTTTACTCAAAGGATCTAAAAATAGTGGTACATTTACCCTTTCTATATTGTAAATCTATTATACATTTTCTGTAAACAGGATCGTTAGTTCAGTGAACAATCGTGAGCGATCGCAGACACTATAACCTCCTCCCTTCACGGAGTTAACTGCTAGACTGGTCACAGAATAGGAAATATAAATAATTTATAATACTATTACATTACCTAGGGTAAGTTCCGAATTATCGGTCGGTACCACATCTTCGGTCATTTAAGAAAAAATGATATAATTATAATTATTATTTCACTAGGGTTGGTTGTTTTTACTCTAAAAGCAAGACCGAAGAGCTGCGGCAGTTTGATTGTGTATAATTATTAAAATGAATAGGAATAAAAAGTAAAGTAAACAGGGTTACTAATTAAAATGCTCTACTATTTAATTTCAATTTTCAATTTTAGAAAAAGTGACGAGGATAAAGATGGGAAAATGAAAAAAAAACTTTCACTTAAAACTCCTTTACTATATAATAAATGAAATTAATAGTAATTGATAGTAAAACGATAGCTTACTGGTTTAAACTACCAAACATTCAAATTGACTGCTTTTTACTTCTCAAACATTTGTTTCACATAAATCAATATTGGTAGATACTTGACTTGATAATTTTTTTAGTGTAAAGAGATATTGTCGGAAATGTTTCGTTATTACTAAAAATAATTAAGAGTAAGTTACGAATTATCGGTCAGTTCCACATCTTCGGTCATATAAGAAAAAACAATATAAAAATTATTATCATTACACAGTGCTGCCTAATAACAATTTTTATATTGTTTTTTATTATATGACCGAAGATGTAGTACTGACCGATAATTCGTAACTTACCCTACTTACCAATAATATTTTATGAGATACATTACATATGTTTGAAAATTCAAAAGCAGTCTCATTGACTGGTTGGTAGTAATAGAGTTAATGGTTTGAATCACTTTAACATTTATCTATGTATTTTGATCATATTCTGTCACTATAAAAGACACGGCACGTAAAAACTGAAATAAAAAGTTTTACATAAATAAAATGAAATGAACTATATAATTAATAAAAATTGGTTCAATACAATTTTTGCGATATTTTCTTTTTATAATTTTATTCATTTTTGTTTTGATGTACAAAATAACATTGGTTTATATTCATTTATTTTAACCATTCTTTGTTTTATTCTTTTTGATAAGAAAACTGAATTTAAGAAATATAGAAACAAAGGAAATGGACCACTCATTCACGAATGACAGATAGCTCCTTTACCCTATTTCTACATCAAATATGAAATGAATATATTAATAAAATGATGACAAACAAAGTAAAGTATAAGATAATGTAAAATATATAATCAACACTTAACAAATTACGAAGCATTTATTCTTATTTGCAATATAACATGGATAATCACTATAGAAGATTCAGATATTTTATTTCATTCAAAAGACTATGAATTAAAATATTAATTAATTAATTATTATTTACAAAGTACGTAAAGTAATCGGAAGAGAAAGTTATGGTGGGGCCATAGAAGATTTCAAAGAATTGTTCAATGGCCCACCATAATTTCCTTCAAAACTCTAACTAAGTGAATTAGTTTTTAATTAACATATCCGCTTTGTTTAGGCCTAATTCACACGGGGGCGGTGTTTACAACAAAAATGCAGCATGAAAAACGCTCAATCTAAGTGTACATATAAAACAGTAGTAGCGTTTTTTCATGTACTATTTTCTTTGCTGCAGCATGGAAAACCCGCCCGTGTGAAAGATGCCTTAGACGCTAGTTGTTTTAAAGCATAGAACTCCTTTGGAGTACATCAGGTAAGTTGTGAAAGCGATCACAGCAGCAAACGCAACGATTCCAATCGCGATGACTGAAAAGAAAAGGAATTTATAAATCTAGCATTGTGATATCGGACTCAGGTAAGGTAAGTTCCGAATTATCGGTCAGTTCCACATCTTCGGCCATATAAGAAAAAAAGTATAATAATAATTATTTCACTAGGATTGGTTGAGTAAAAACAACCAACCCGAGTTGGTTGTTATACATTATATAATTCATATTATATATAAAAACTCACCGGTAAAACCTGCATTGGACAGACTTCCAGCAGGGCTCGTGGTTGTGGTTGTAGTTGTAGTTGCGACAGTGGTTGATGGTGGTTTGGTGGAACTTGTGGTGGTTGGAACGTTGGGAACAGTTGGCAAAGTCGTTGGATCGTTGGTGGCAGGAGGTTTTATTGTAGTAGTAGTACCTTCAGTTGGTGCAGTTGGTTTTACCGTTGTTGGTTCTTCTGTGGCTTTTGTGGTAATAATTGGTGCCGGTGTTGACACAATCTCCTATAAAACAAACAATAACCGTAAAGCCCATTCTTACTAGCATATAAAATGCCGCGTTTTATGCCTTTTCAATGAATCACGGTTAAATGGAAGGCGGTAGAAACGCTAGTGTAGATTGCAAATTTGTTTTCCATTCTTTTAACCGTTATTAATTGAAGAGACGTAAACTGGGCGGTAAAAACGCGGCGTTTTATCTGCTACTATAGAGTGGGCCTACAGCGTATAAATCGTAACTAAAAATGGACATATTCATTAACCAGCGCATCAGAACTCACCCTTTTTATCGTAATGGAAGGTAAATGATCAGCTTTGACGAAATTGTAACCTATGATAAAGTCGAGATTATACGTGGAAGGATTCTTCACGTAGCTTCCACAACATTCAGTTTCGAAAGGATCTAGAGAGTAGAGTCCCAAAGCCTGCAGACGGTGATTGGTCCTATCTTCTACATAAGTATAATTGTAGTTACTGCGTCTGGTAACGATTGCATGATCCTCTATCTTGATGGATGTGAGGCTGAAGACGGTGCCTGTTTCAGAGTAAGAACTATCGAATGTGTATGTGAAGACACTGTCGTCCGTTCTCAAATCACCGTCTGAAATGATAGAATATTTTCATTTTCAACTATATATAGTCAATATTTTTTCATTGGAAACACGAGAAATTTAATCATTAAGGTTCTACTTGTTATATAATATCATAATTCAACCAATTTCATAATAACCTGCGCCAGTATCTTGTAATTCAACGTTTAGAACTTCAGTTCCAGAAGCAGTTTCAACGTCCAAGCTGGCATACACGTTTACTCGTTTCTGTAAGACTTGGTATCCATCAAAGTTTACCTGGAGAGAAAGCATCACTTTGAAGAACTAAATGTTTCAAAACTTTAGCTCCAATTTCATAAATACTAGTCATATTAGTAGGTTTTTAAGAATAAAAGTAAGGTAAAAATGGCAAGAACGAAAGGCCATATTGCTGACGTCAAAGGAAATTAAATACAAGGGACTCTAAGAAGTAGTCAAACAGAGACTGGCTTCAAAGTCACATATACCACCATTCAATAGCAATGCTCATGGGTGCAGAAAAGCTACTCAGTGAATACAGTCCATGTGACGAAAAAAGACTTACCCTTAAACCGTTGTTAAACTTTTGCACATAAATCACATGTTTTTACTCACCGACATGAAAAGTTTTACGTCTTTATTCTCGTCGATGTCGGCTATAGGACCTCTGCCGTCAGAAAACCAACTCGAGACAGTGATCTGTGGGAGGAAAACATGAAAGAAACAATATAGGAAATTATCGACGTCAACACGATTGATAATAATTAAAAAAATATATATTGCACATACAACAAAAACGAATGCAATACGTAATAAATTATAGTTATTTAAATTGGTTAAGTAAATGCGGATTTTGAGCCACTTCAATTTTAGGTCTTACAGACTTTGTACAAAGTTAACATTTTAATATATTATTTAGATTGCATTATAAATGAGATATAATTATAAAAAAATAATAAAATGATGGTATTTCAGAAAATAAGGAAGTGGCTCAAAATTGAATATTTTGATTTTGAGCCACTTTTCAAAAATACCTACTAAATGACATTTTGTCAACAAGAAATATATGTATTATGATTATAAATAAATAGAGCACAAAAAAAAAATAAAAAAAATTTCAGTTTAATGGATATTAAAAAACAGTGGCTCGTATCGAACATAGACCTCCATTGAAATAGCAAATTGAGCCACTTCAACAAATATTCTAATCAAGCTAAATTTTATGTTTTCCTTGTGAAAACACGCGTATTCATTGTAATTCAAGATGTGCTAATGAGAAAGAATTAATAAACATTGTGTAATATCATTGATAACGAGAAAATAATCATTAGTGGCTCAAAATTCCTCTACTAGCGATATATTTCTATTCTGAGTCACTAGAATACAATGTTATATTTTCTTCCCTAAAAGTGCTAAACCATATCTTTAGATCCTTAAAGAGTATTATTTATGCGTGCAACTAGACCATATTAACATATATTTATCCGTAATGAATCGGAAAACTTGAAAAATGTCTATCTATAAATAATTCACTACCTAGTAGCTCAAAATGCGTGGATAGGCACAACATTTCAATTCGGAGCCACTAGAATGATATCTTTTAATTTCTGCCCTAAAAGTGCTAAACCATATCTTTAGATCTTAAAGATTATTATTTATGTGGCAAACTATACCTTATTAGTAAATATTTATCAGTAATGAATCGATCAACTATGTAACAGTCATTCTATAAACACTTCACTACCTTCTGGTTCAAAAATGCGTGGATAGGCACAACATTTCAATTCTGAGCCACTAGAATGATATCTTTTAATTTGTGTCCTGAAAATGCTAAACCATATCTTTAGATCCTTAAAGATTATTATTAATGTGCCCAATTATACATTATTAGTAGCTATTTATCAGTAATGAATCTATCAACTTTGTAACAGTCTTTCTATAAATACTTCACTACCTTCTGGTTCAAAATACGTGGATAGGCACAACATTTAAATTCTGAGCCACTAGAATGGTATCTTTTAATTTCTGCCCTAAAAGTGCTAAACCATATCTTTAGATACTTAAAGATTATTATTTATGTGGCAAACTATACCTTATTAGTATATATTTATCAGTAATGAATCGATTAACTTGTGACAGTCTTTCGTATATATACTTCTCACTACCTTCTGGTTCAAAATACGTGGATAGGCACAACATTTAAATTCTGATCCCTAGAATGATATCTTTTAATTTGAGCCCTGAAAGTGCTAGTCCATATATTTGGATCCTTAAAGATTATTATTAATGTGCCCAATGATACATTATTAGTAGCTATTTAACAGTAATGAATCTATCAACCTTGTAACAGTATTTCTATAAATACTTCACTACCTTCTGGTTCAAAATACGTGGATGGGCACAACATTTAAATTCTGAGCCACTAGAATGGTATCTTTTAATTTCTGCCCTAAAAGTGCTAAACCATATCTTTAGATCCTTAAAGATTATTATTAATGTGCCCAATTACGCATTATTAGTAGATATTTATCAGTAATGAATCGATAAACTTTGTAACAGTCTTTCTATAAAACTTCACTACCTTCTGGTTCAAAATACGTGAATAGGCACAACATTCAAATTCTGAGCCACTAGAATGATATCTTTTAATTTCTGCCCTAAAAGTGTTAAACCATATATTTAGTTCCTTAAAGAATATTATTAATGTACCAAACTATACCTTATTAGTAGATATGTATCACTAATGAATCGATCAACTTTGTAACAGTCTTTCTATAAATACTTCACTACCTTCTGGTTCAAAATACGTGGATAGGCACAACAATTAAATTCTGAGCCACTAGAATGATATCTTTTAATTTCTGCCCTAAAAGTGCTAAACCATATATATAGTTCCTTAAAGATTATTATTAATGTACCAAACTATACCTTATTAGAAGATATGTATCAGTAATGAATCAATCAACTTTGTAACAGTCTTTCTATATATACTTCACTACCTTCTGGTTCAAAATACGTGGATAGGCACAACATTTAAATTCTGAGCCACTAGAATGATATCTTTTAATTTCTGCTCTAAAAGTGCTAAACCATATCTTTAGTTCCTTAAAGATTATTATTAATGTACCAAACTATACCTTATTAGTAAATATTTATCAGTAATGAATCGATCAACTTTGTAACAGTCTTTCTATAAATACTTCACTACCTTCTTGTTCAAAATACGTGGATAGGCACAACATTTAAATTCTGAGCCACTAGAATGGTATCTTTTAATTTCTGCCATAAAGTGCTAAACCATATCTTTAGTTCCTTAAAGATTATTATTAATGTGACCAATTACGCATTATTAGTAGATATTTATCAGTAATGAATCGATAAACCTTGTAACAGTCTTTCTATAAAAACTTCACTACCTTCTGGTTCAAAATACGTGAATAGGCACAACATTCAAATTCTGAGCCACTTGAATGGTATCTTTTAATTTCTGCCCTAAAAGTGTTAAACCATATATTTAGTTCCTTAAAGAATATTATTAATGTACCAAACTATACCTTATTAGTAGATATGTATCAGTAATGAATCGATCAACTTTGTAACAGTCTTTCTATAAATACTTCACTACCTTCTGGTTCAAAATACGTGGATAGGCACAACATTTAAATTCTGAGCCACTAGAATGATATCTTTTAATTTCTGCTCTAAAAGTGCTAAACCATATCTTTAGTTCCTTAAAGATTATTATTAATGTACCAAACTATACCTTATTAGTAAATATTTATCAGTAATGAATCGATCAACTTTGTAACAGTCTTTCTATAAATACTTCACTACCTTCTTGTTCAAAATACGTGGATAGGCACAACATTTAAATTCTGAGCCATAAGAATGATATATTTTAATTTCTGCCCTAAAAGTGCTAAACCACATCTTTAGATCCTTTAAGATTATAATTAATGTGCCCAACTATACCATATTAGTATATATTTATCAGTAATGAATCGATCAACTTTGTAACAGTCTTTATATAAATACTTCACAACCTTCAAGTTCAAAATACGTGGATAGGCACAAACATTTAAATTCTGAGCTACTAGAATGGTATCTTTTAATTTCAGCCCTAAAAGTGCTAAACCATATCTATAGTTCCTTAAAGATTATTATTAATGTGCCCAATTATACATTATTAGTAGATATTTATCAGTAATGAATCTATCAACTTTGTAACAGTCTTTCTATAAATACTTCACTACCTTCTGGTTCAAAATACGTGGATAGGCACAACATTTAAATTCAGAGCCACTAGAATGGTATCTTTTAATTTCTGCCCTAAAAGTGCTAAACCATATCTTTAGTTCCTTAAAGATTATTATTAATGTGACAAATTACGCATTATTAGTAGATATTTATCAGTAATGAATCGATAAACTTTGTAACAGTCTTTCTATAAAAACTTCACTACCTTCTGGTTCAAAATACGTGAATAGGCACAACATTCAAATTCAGAGCCACTAGAATGATATCTTTTAATTTCTGCCCTAAAAGTGTTAAACCATATATTTAGTTCCTTAAAGAATATTATTAATGTACCAAACTATACCTTATTAGTAGATATGTATCAGTAATGAATCGATCAACTTTATAACAGTCTTTCTATAAATACTTCACTACCTTCTGGTTCAAAATACGTGGATAGGCACAACAATTAAATTCTGAGCCACTAGAATGATATCTTTTAATTTCTGCCCTAAAAGTGCTAAACCATATATATAGTTCCTTAAAGATTATTATTAATGTACCAAACTATACCTTATTAGAAGATATGTATCAGTAATGAATCAATCAACTTTGTAACAGTCTTTCTATATATACTTCACTACCTTCTGGTTCAAAATACGTGGATAGGCACAACATTTAAATTCTGAGCCACTAGAATGATATCTTTTAATTTCTGCTCCAAAAGTGCTAAACCATATCTTTAGTTCCTTAAAGATTATTATTAATGTACCAAACTATACCTTATTAGTAATATTTATCAGTAATGAATCGATCAACTTTGTAACAGTCTTTCTATAAATACTTCACTACCTTCTTGTTCAAAATACGTGGATAGGCACAACATTTAAATTCTGAGCCATAAGAATGATATATTTTAATTTCTGCCCTAAAAGTGCTAAACCACATCTTTAGATCCTTAAAGATTATAATTAATGTGCCCAACTATACCATATTAGTATATATTTATCAGTAATGAATCGATTAACTTGTAACAGTCTTTCTATAAATACTTCACAACCTTCAAGTTCAAAATACGTGGATAGGCACAACATTTAAATTCTGAGCCACTAGAATGGTATCTTTTAATTTCTGCCCTAAAAGTGCTAAACCATATCTATAGTTCCTTAAAGATTATTATTAATGTGCCCAATTATACATTATTAGTAGATATTTATCAGTAATGAATCTATCAACTTTGTAACAGTCTTTCTATAAATACTTCACTACCTTCTGGTTCAAAATACGTGGATAGGCACAACATTTAAATTCAGAGCCACTAGAATGGTATCTTTTAATTTCTGCCCTAAAAGTGCTAAACCATATCTATAGTTCCTTAAAGATTATTATTAATGTGCCCAATTATACATTATTAGTAGATATTTATCAGTAATGAATCTATCAACTTTGTAACAGTCTTTCTATAAATACTTCACTACCTACTGGTTCAAAATACGTGGATAGGCACAACATTTAAATTCTGAGCCACTAGAATGGTATCTTTTAATTTCTGCCCTAAAAGTGCTAAACCATATCTATAGTTCCTTAAAGATTATTATTAATGTGCCCAATTATACATTATTAGTAGATATTTATCAGTAATGAATCTATCAACTTTGTAACAGTCTTTCTATAAATACTTCACTACCTTCTGGTTCAAAATACGTGGATAGGCACAACATTTAAATTCAGAGCCACTAGAATGGTATCTTTTAATTTCTGCCCTAAAAGTGCTAAACCATATCTATAGTTCCTTAAAGATTATTATTAATGTGCCCAATTATACATTATTAGTAGATATTTATCAGTAATGAATCTATCAACTTTGTAACAGTCTTTCTATAAATACTTCACTACCTTCTGGTTCAAAATACGTGGATAGGCACAACATTTAAATTCTGAGCCACTAGAATGGTATCTTTTAATTTCTGCCCCTAAAAGTGCTAAACCATATCTTTAGTTCCTTAAAGATTATTATTAATGTGACAAATTACGCATTATTAGTAGATATTTATCAGTAATGAATCGATAAACTTTGTAACAGTCTTTCTATAAAAACTTCACTACCTTCTGGTTCAAAATACGTGAATAGGCACAACATTCAAATTCAGAGCCACTAGAATGATATCTTTTAATTTCTGCCCTAAAAAGTGTTAAACCATATATTTAGTTCCTTAAAGAATATTATTAATGTACCAAACTATACCTTATTAGTAGATATGTATCAGTAATGAATCGATCAACTTTATAACAGTCTTTCTATAAATACTTCACTACCTTCTGGTTCAAAATACGTGGATAGGCACAACAATTAAATTCTGAGCCACTAGAATGATATCTTTTAATTTCTGCCCTAAAAGTGCTAAACCATATATATAGTTCCTTAAAGATTATTATTAATGTACCAAACTATACCTTATTAGAAGATATGTATCAGTAATGAATCAATCAACTTTGTAACAGTCTTTCTATATATACTTCACTACCTTCTGGTTCAAAATACGTGGATAGGCACAACATTTAAATTCTGAGCCACTAGAATGATATCTTTAATTTCTGCTCCAAAAGTGCTAAACCATATCTTTAGTTCCTTAAAGATTATTATTAATGTACCAAACTATACCTTATTAGTAAATATTATCAGTAATGAATCGATCAACTTTGTAACAGTCTTTCTATAAATACTTCACTACCTTCTTGTTCAAAATACGTGGATAGGCACAACATTTAAATTCTGAGCCATAAGAATGATATATTTTAATTTCTGCCCTAAAAGTGCTAAACCACATCTTTAGATCCTTAAAGATTATAATTAATGTGCCCAACTATACCATATTAGTATATATTTATCAGTAATGAATCGATTAACTTTGTAACAGTCTTTCTATAAATACTTCACAACCTTCAAGTTCAAAATACGTGGATAGGCACAACATTTAAATTCTGAGCCACTAGAATGGTATCTTTTAATTTCTGCCCTAAAAGTGCTAAACCATATCTATAGTTCCTTAAAGATTATTATTAATGTGCCCAATTATACATTATTAGTAGATATTTATCAGTAATGAATCTATCAACTTTGTAACAGTCTTTCTATAAATACTTCACTACCTTCTGGTTCAAAATACGTGGATAGGCACAACATTTAAATTCTGAGCCACTAGAATGGTATCTTTTAATTTCTGCCCTAAAAGTGCTAAACCATATCTTTAGTTCCTTAAAGATTATTATTAATGTGACCAATTACGCATCATTAGTAGATATTTATCAGTAATGAATCAATCAACTTTGTAACAGTCTTTCTATAAATACTTCACTACCTT
>CANNZV010005234.1:0-29698 GCA_947561585.1 Caprella mutica | reverse complement strand
GGGAACATGCAGAGAATGTACAGGGAATGTACAGGGAACATGCAGAGAATGTACAGGGAACATGCAGGGAATGTACAGGGAACATGCAGAGAATGTACAGGGAACATGCAAGGAATGTACAGGGAACATGCAGAGAATGTACAGGGAACATGCAAGGAATGAACTGGGAACAATGCAGGGAATATCTAGGGAATATTTTCAATATTTCCATTTCTAATATTCCTATATTCCCATCCCAATAAAACCCATTCCAATATTCCCATTCCTATATTCCTATTCCAGTATTTCCATCCCAATATTACCATTCCAATATTCCCATTCTGATATTCTCATTCCAATATTCCCATTTCAATATTCCCATCCCAATATTCCCATTCCAATAATCCCATTCCTATATCCCCATTCCAATATTCCCATTCTGATATTCTCATTCCAATATTCCCCATTTCAATATTCCCATCCCAATATTCCCATTCCAATATTCCCATTCCTATATTCCCATTCCAATATTCCCATTCCTATATTCCCATTCCTATATTCCCATTCCTATATTCCCATTCCTATATCCCCATTCCAATATTCCCATTCCTATATTCCTATTCCAGTATTTCCATCCCAATATTACCATTCCAATATTCCCTTTCTGATATTCTCATTCCAATATTCCCATCTCAATATTCCCATTCCAATAATCCCCATTCCTATATCCCCATTCCAATATTCCCTTTCTGATATTCTCATTCCAATATTCCCAATTCAATACTCCCATCCCAATATTCCCATTCCAATATTCCCATTCCTATATCCCCATTCCAATATTCCCATTCTGATATTCTCATTCCAATATTCCCATTTCAATATTCCCATTCCTATATTCCCATTCCAATATTCCCCATTCCAATAATCCCATTCCTATATCCCCATTCCAATATTCCCATTCTGATATTCTCATTCCAATATTCCCATTTCAATATTCCCATTCCTATATTCCCATTCCAATATTCCCATTCCTATATTCCCATTCCTATATTCCCATTCCTATATTCCCATTCCTAAATCCCCATTCCAATATTCCCATTCCTATATTCCCATTCCAATATTCCCATTCCCACATTCCCATTCCTATATTCCAATTCCAATTCCTATATTCCCATTCCCATATTCCCATTCCTATATCATTTCTATTCCAATTATCGCCAAAATGTCAAGAGAAATCAATGCTAAATAATCTTTACATTTAAAGGTTAAATAAGATATTATAATAAAAAATAGGTAGCTTTTATCAAGATAAAATGCTAGAAGTAAATATACAGGGTAAATACTCAGTTATCGTGCACCATCAAATTATTATGTTATAAAATAAAATCATTTGGTCACATAAAATAAACTCATTTGGTCGCATAAAATAAACTCATTTGTTCGCATAAAATAAAATCATTAGGTCGTATAAAAATAAACTCATTTGGTTGCATTAAATAAACTCATTTGGTCTCATAAAATAAACTCACTTGGTCTCATAAAATAAACTCACTTGGTCTCATAAAATAAACTCACTTGGTCTCATAAAATAAACTCATTTGGTCTCATAAAATAAACTCACTTGGTCTCATAAAATAAACTCACTTGGTCTCATAAAATAAACTCACTTGGTCTCATAAAATAAACTCATTTGGTCTCATAAAATAAACTCATTTGGTCTCATAAAATAAACTCACTTGGTCTCATAAAATAAACTCATTTGGTCTCATAAAATAAACTCATTTGGTCTCATAAAATAAACTCATTTGGTCTCATAAAATAAAATCATTTGGTCGTATAAAATAAACTAGTATGGTAAAATACAAGAAAAGAAGTATGATAACAATATTCGAGGGTCAGTTCAAAAATGAGAATTAATATCGAAACATTTTACTATTTTTTTAGTTTACCTTCAAATCATTTTCTTTGAGTGAAAACGTAAAAAGAAAATAAATTTTGATGCTAGACTTCACTAGAAATTGATTGAAATCTTATTATAGTTATTAATATAACATTTATTTATTTATTCATTAATAATGTGATACAAAAGTTTGTAACATGTAGAATTGTTTGTGTAAATAACCAATATTTTTTATATAAATTTATTCAATCAAAGATTATTTCAAATAATAAGATTTATTTGACTATTTATTAAAGATTTGTTAACCGAATATGTAATCGTTAGAAACTTAGTATTAGTGTTTCATCGTTAGAATATGTATTTCATCGTTAGAATATGTATTTTTATCGTTAGAATATGTATTTTTATCGTTAGAATATAAATTTTATCGTTAGAATATGTATTTTATCGTTAGAATATGTATTTTTATCGTTAGAATATGTATTTTATCGTTAGAATATGTATTTTATCGTTAGAATATAAATTTTATCGTTAGAATATGTATTTTATCGTTAGAATATGTATTTTATCGTTAGAATATGTATTTTATCGTTATAATATGTATTTCATCGTTAGAATATGTATTTTATCGTTAGAATATAAATTTTATCGTTAGAATATGTATTTTATCGTTAGAATATGTATTTTCATCGTTAGAATATGTATTTTATCGTTAGAATATGTATTTTATCGTTAGAATATAAATTTTATCGTTAGAATATGTATTTTATCGTTAGAATATGTATTTTATCGTTAGAATATGTATTTCATCGTTAGAATATGTATTTTATCGTTAGAATATGTATTTTATCGTTAAAATATAAATTTTATCGTTATAATATGTATTTTATCGTTTAGAATATGTATTTTATCGTTAGAATATGTATTTTTTCGTTAGAATATGTATTTTATCGTTAGAATATGTATTTTATCGTTAGAATATGTATTTCATCGTTAGAATATGTATTTTATCGTTAGAATATGTATTTTATCGTTAAAATATAAATTTTATCGTTAGAATATGTATTTTATCGTTAGAATATGTATTTTATCGTTAAAATATAAATTTTATCGTTAGAATATGTATTTTATCGTTAGAATATGTATTTTATCGTTAGAATATGTATTTTATCGTTAGAATATGTATTTTTATCGTTAGAATATGTATTTTATCGTTAGAATATGTATTTCATCGTTAGAATATGTATTTTATCGTTAGAATATGTATTTTATCGTTAAAAATATAAATTTTATCGTTAGAATATGTATTTTATCGTTTAGAATATGTATTTTATCGTTAAAATATAAATTTTTATCGTTAGAATATGTATTTTTATCGTTAGAATATGTATTTTATCGTTAGAATATGTATTTTATCGTTAAAATATAAATTTTATCGTTAGAATATGTATTTCATCGTTAGAATATGTATTTTATCGTTAGAATATGTATTTTATCGTTAGAATATGTATTTTATCGTTAAAATATAAATTTTATCGTTAGAATATGTATTTTATCGTTAGAATATGTATTTTATCGTTAGAATATGTATTTTATCGTTAGAATATGTATTTTTATCGTTAAAATATAAATTTTATCGTTAGAATATGTATTTTATCGTTAGAATATGTATTTTATCGTTAAAATATAAATTTTATCGTTATAATATGTATTTTATCGTTAGAATATGTATTTTATCGTTAGAATATGTATTTTATCGTTAGAATATGTATTTTATCGTTAAAATATAAATTTTATCGTTAGAATATGTATTTTATCGTTAAAATATAAATTTTATCGTTAGAATATGTATTTTATCGTTAAAATATAAATTTTATCGTTAGAATATGTATTTTATCGTTAAAATATAAATTTTATCGTTAGAATATGTATTTTATCGTTAAAATATAAATTTTAATCGTTAGAATATGTATTTTATCGTTAGAATATGTATTTTATCGTTAAAATATGAATTTTATCGTTAGAATATGTATTTTATCGTTATAATATGTATTTTTATCGTTAGAATATGTATTTTTTTCGTTAGAATATGTATTTCATCGTTATAATATGTATTTTATCGTTAGAATATGTATTTCATCGTTAGAATATGTTATTTCATCGTTATAATATGTATTTCATCGTTATAATATGTATTTTAATCGTTAGAATATGTATTTTTTTCGTTAGAATATGTATTTCATCGTTATAAATATGTATTTTATCGTTAGAATATGTATTTTTATCGTTAGAATATGTATTTTATAGTTAAAATATGAATTTCATCGTTAGAATATGTATTTTTATCGTTTAGAATATGTATTTTTTTCGTTAGAATATGTATTTCATCGTTAGAATATGTATTTTTTTCGTTAAAATATGAATTTTATCGTTAGAATATGTATTTTATCGTTAGAATGTGAATTTCATCGTTAGAATATGTATTTTAGCGTTAGAATATGTATTTCATCGTTATAATATGTATTTTATCGTTAGAATATGTATTTCATCGTTAGAATATGTATTTTATCGTTAGAATATGTATTTCATCGTTAGAATATGTATTTTATCGTTAGAATATGTATTTAATCGTTAGAATATGTATTTTTTCGTTAGAATATGAATTTCATCGTTAGAATATGTATTTTATCGTTAGAATATGTATTTCATCGTTAGAATATGTATTTTAGCGTTAGAATATGTATTTCATCGTTATAATATGTATTTTATCGTTAGAATATGTATTTTATCGTTAGAATATGTATTTTATCGTTAGAATGTGAATTTCATCGTTAGAATATGTATTTCATCGTTAGAATATGTATTTCATCGTTAGAATATGTATTTCATCGTTAGAATATGTATTTTTTCGTTAGAATATGTATTTCATCGTTATAATATGTATTTTATCGTTAGAATATGTATTTTATAGTTAAAATATGAATTTCATCGTTAGAATATGTATTTTATCGTTAGAATATGTATTTCATCGTTAGAATAATTAAATGTTAGAATTTTTTATTGCTAAAATATTAGATTGTACCAAAGACAATATCAGTGACGTCAAAAGGAACTTTGATACAAGGGATTAAAAGAAGCAGTCAGAAAAGAAAAGGACTCATTGAAAAATTAGGGTCACATTTCTGATCTCATGGATGCAGAAAAGCTGTTCTGAGAATTCGGACACTTGCCAAAGAATGTGACGAATGGGGATACAATTTCCTGTGACTGCACTTACAGATATAACTAATTACCGAAAGTTTACTGACTATCCTAGTGGTTGGTGTAAGCACTACACTAAAACTTTTATAATTAAAAACTCAATAAATTGACTTTTCAATATTTTTCTCATATAAAAAACACATCCATTGATAAACTCAAATGAATAACTATCAATTTAAAAAAGAAATATCATCAAAGATAAGGAACATCAATTTTTGCAATGGTTGAACTTGTAGAAAAATGAACCTTGGGGGTTAAATGACGACGATCAATCCGATTCAAAGTTACAATGTAATTGTATATCTTGAGCACAGACTTTTAACATAGTTTAAGAACATAGCATCATTATTAACAAAGTATAAGTACATAGCATTAAGCCGTCTTATTATATGGATTCAGTAGATGGTAGAGATGAGAAGAGCCTGAACTATGCCTAAGTGAGATCCGTGCTTACTTGAGATATTGGCATATGAGAGGCGGAGAGTTGATTGTGGGCGTGGCGTTATTGCTGCACTATCAAGTGTGCCAGGATAATGAGAGAGTCACTATCGACTGTACTGACTCTTTAATACGGAACCTTACAAACTGAACCGCACTACCAACTGAACTGAACCTGACTGAAGTACTGAACACTATGTCTAATATTTCTAGGCCTTTTATTTACTTCTAAGCATCTTAACTAAAATCACGAATGAGGTAAGCTCCGTCTATAATTCGGTTGTGCCTAACCACATGAACCTCTAAATAATAGACTACTAATTGGCTCACATAGAAAAAGATTCATTTATTATTACAAGAATTTTTAAGCTGTAATTAAATCTTTTATTACTTTGTGGGAAACATACAAAGACTCAAAGGCAGGTAGACACATTTTATGACTTATTTCAGATATATGATTTTATAATACAGTTTTAGCTAATTTCGAATGCTACAGAGCTATAAGTAAATGCCGTGCGCGGACAGAATGCCTACGGACAAAATGACTAACGGACAAATTGCCTAACGGAAAAAATGCCTAAAATGCATTTAAACTTATTTCAAATATTTCAAAATAAGTTAGACCAAGTGGAAACGAAGAGTTTTGTGTCAGAGATAGTTTATTATATCACTTTCACATTATATATGAACATTTGTAATTCAGCGTGCTTAGTTTAAACACTCTCTTATTTCATCTCACTGTGTTTGTGATTTATCACTAAAGTGTTTGCTCTATTTATAAAATCGCTCTAAATAATTAATCTCCCTACATTTTGCCATTTTTATTGGATATCTATAATCATCTTCTGCTATTTTCATTTTTTAAAGATATCTATAATCATCTTATTCTATTTTGATTTTTTTAAATATTGTTTATTCTTTCAGATAGCTATAATCATCTTCAATCTCTAGTGATGTTTATAGCTGCTTTTGAAATTCTAAAGCAAGTTAAGTAATTACAATGTTTATATAAGTTTGTACTGACATGCAATTAACTACTCTGGTTATAAAAAATGCCGCCGATATTTGTTTTATTCAACTACCTTTATAGTATTGGAAGTTCTAATGAAAAAATACACTGTTCCTTATGAGATGTAACTGAGACGTAGTATACATTTTTTATGATAAGTTATATTTTAATATAATGTATTCTGTTCTTTATTTACACTTTATCACTTCAATGTTTTCTATTTTGCCCTTATATTTAAATATGGAGTTAATTCTTTTATTCACTTTGCAACATCCTTTTACGTCATTGTTTTACGATTTTTTTTTATTTATTCATATATTTTGTACATTAGGCATATTGTCTGTAGGCATTCTGTCCGTTAGGCATTTTGTCCTTTAGGCATTTTGTCCGTTAATCATTCAGTCCGTTAATCATTCTGTCCGTTAGGCATTATGTCCGTTAGGCATATTGTCTGTAGGCATTTTGTCCTTTAGGCATTTTGTCCGTTAGGCATTTTGTCCGTTAAGCATTCTGTCCGTTAGGCAGTTTGTCCGTAGGCATTCTGTCCTAGTACCGTAAAGGCATACATGTAATTCACATCAGAGTTCAATCACTGAAACAGTCAACCATGAGAGTGCGTGACACGTACCTGTGCACCACACAACTATAACCTTCAAATAAATTACCATTTATCACCTTTCTCTGTCCAATAATGTGTATTAGTGTAATTATGCGAAAAAGTACAAGTCGTGAAAAGACAGCATCCAAATCGCTTTGGAATTGAAGTTATTGATAATTTTCCATGAGAGCTGATTCGCACGAACCAGCCCCTAGATTAGTAGGGTTAATTTGATATATTTTTACTATTGATAATTCAAATGAAATATCTGGTTATTCTTTCTTTCAGATATTACTTATTATTTTCTTGCCATTTTAAACCATTACAAAATGAAAATGATAAAAAAAGATAATCCGTAATCCAAATTACAACAGTTCGGGTAACTTCCTTTCACCATATGAATTTTTTGGTTATTTTGTATACAAATTCTCTCTGTTGGTAGCACACCAATAAAATATGACATTCACTAAAATTTAGAGATTATTATGAAGTTGAAAACTTTCTTATGAGCTCCTTATAATGAATTATATAATAATCTATTATTTAACTTTCATTTTAATTGATATGATCCATGTAGGTCTGAGAGTATCTGTTTTTTTTTTACATTTTTTTTAAAGAGTTGAATTTATATTTCCTCTACTCACTCATAAAGGAGGAGATTGTTGTAAATAAATATAATGATAGTTAAAGAATCAGTGTTTATTTTGAAAATCTCTTTATATTTAAATCATTAAAAAAGTAAATTATCATTCTAGTTTCATAGCTGCAGCTTACGAACATTTGACTCTACAGACTAGGAAGAAATAGGCACTAGAGACCAAATCTCAAGAGCATCTTAAACATACGACTAGGCGGTACACGCAATTGGTATTTTTGATTATAAATATGCAACATTTTAGTTCAATTTCTATCACGAAAAAGAAAAAAATTTGCACAGTTTCAACGTTGACTCAACTTGTATGAACTTTTTAAAACTTGTTCTAACAGGTTTTTTTTTAAAACCTACTTTTTTCTCAATGACTGTAATGAACTGAAACTTTGTTCGGTAATTGTGATGGGTAATTCATATTAGTTTATATACAAAGTTCGCTATCTAAGATGCATGTTGATGAAATGGTCTCTGTTCTTGTAAATTTCTCCCCAATTCTGATTAGAGCGCACGGGAGGTGTAGCGGCGAAATCTTGAACCTTGGCGCCGTACGAATTGTTCAAGATGTCCACGATATCTGACCTGTAATAAATGATAATATAAGTAAATTTGATTTGATTTAATATAGTAGGAGTTATAACGTCCAGTTTGACACCAAAGACCATATAAATGACGTAAATAGTAAGTAAGAAACAGACAGGAAGAAAAGTGGCTTCATAAACAAAGTTAACCATTCTGTGGCAATGCTCACGAATACTAAGCCGGAAAGAAATCGGTTGCTTCATTGATGTATATTCATTAAGCTACACAAATCATATTTTTGTAAATTGTTTATTCACTATAAAAAGTTATACTATGTATCAGAGATTTTGTAAATAAGATTATAATATAACATAATTACCAGAGTATTACTTACTTTTTACTGCTTCTGATAAAATCGACTCTATCCTGTGCAAGATGCAACTCTCCTTCCATAGCTATTTGATACGGTATCCTTTGGGTAGTTGATTCAGGGTTCAATGGTTCTGCAGCAATATTGTGCTCTTCTACTTTGAAAATACTTTTAGTTAAATGTAGAAATGTAGATTTTAAAGAAGAAATGAAGACGTCTTCTGATGATCAAGATTTGAATGATGTGAAAGAAGAATTCTTATAATTTTCTTATAGGTACTGTAGAAATTATCTTCGATTTCTAAGGTACTGACATAGTGATCTTAGACTTAGAAGGTACTAAAATAAGAAATGATCTTAGACTTCTAAGGTATTGAAATAGTAATCTAGATATCTATGGCACTGAAGTAGTAATCTTAGATTTCTAAGGTACTGAAGTAGTAATCTTAAACTTCTAAGGTTACCGAAGAAGTAATCTTAGACTTCTAAGGTACTGAAGTAGTAATCTAAGACTGCAGACTGTTTAGGTACCCAAGTAAATATCTTATATTTATAAAGTACTGAAGAAGTTATCTTAGACTTATTAAGGTACCGAAGTTTAGATCTTAGATTTCTAAGGTACTGATATAGTGATCCTTGATTTTTAAGGTACTGAAGTGTAGATCTTAGATTTTTAGGTTAGTGTAGTAGTGATCCTTGATTTCTAGGTTACTATAGTAGTGATCCTTGATCTCTAATGTACTGAAGTAGTGATCCTTGATCTCTAATGTACTGAAGTAGTGATTCTTGATTTCTAGGTTACTGAAGTAGTGATTCTTGATTTCTAGGGTTCTGAAGTAGTGACCCTTGATTTCTAGGGTTCTGAAGTAGTGACCCTTGATTTTTAGGGTACCGAAGTAGTGATTCTAGATTTATAAGGTTCTGAAGTAGAAATATTAGATTTCTGAACTTTTTAGGTACTGAATGTCGTTTGGAACCAGTTGAATTAGGAAGTTCGATTATTAAAAGTGTAATTGTATATGATCGAAAAGTAGTTAAAAGTACTATTCAATGTCTTCTAAAAGAAGTAGAATTGTGTAACGATGTTATGGAATGCTGTTTGAGTTTGCCGAAGAAATTTTCTTCTTTCTTCAATCGTCTCAGAGGATTTTCTTCAACGAAGTGAACGACTCTGAAAAAAAAAGGTTGTGTCAAAATTATTTTTAGTTCATTTGATTTAGGAAAAAAAATCTCTACAATCAGGAACAATTGTTTCTCCATAAAAGATCTAGAATTAAATAATAAATTTAATCTGAATGTAGGTCAACAGGATTGCAAAGAGAATAAAACTATATACTATTAAGATTTGTTCGAAGTTATAGTTTATTCATATTATAGTGTGATTTATCTATGATAAAAATTAATAGAATAATAATAATGCGGCTGCTTTTAAATCGATATTGTAATTATATGCTATAGATAAAAGAGCAGGAAAAAAAAATTAAATAAAATTATTTATCTATTGACTTCCTCTTATTTTACTAAAAAATTAGGAAATAATCCATTAGGATAATTAAATTAAATAAATAAATTTTTATTAAATAATTTTCTTAATCAAATTTGAGCAAAAAATAATTTATGTATTTTTTACATTATAGTATTGTTGTGAAGAAGTATAAATAATTTAAATTTTATTTTCATACTTCGTTTAATTTTAATTTAATTTTATTAATATATTTTTATATACCTGCAAATAAGCTAAAATAATTATATATATATTTATTTACCATTGAATAAATATTGAAATTCATTTCATAATGTTCAATTGTGTACAAACTATATTTATTATTTATTTTTTTCCTTATATGATCGAAGATGTGGAGCCGTCCGATAACTCGGAACTTCCCTAATAAGGATACCTCCATTAACTCTATTTATCACATACAATTTATCACCAACTCACCTTTAACAATTTCCGTTAATGAGGTACAGGAGTAGAAGGTTCACAATGTACAGAACCAGAAGGTTCACAGAGTAAAGGAGTAGAAGGTTCACAACGTACAGAACCAGAAGGTTCACAGAGTAAAGGAGCAGAAGGTTCACAAGGTACAGGAGCAGAAGGTTAACAGGGAACAGGAGCAGAAGGTTCACAAGGTACAGGAGCAGAAGGTTAACAGGGAACAGGAGCAGTAGGTTCACAAGGTACAGGAGCAGTAGGTTCACAAGGTACAGGAGCAGTAGGTTCACAAGGTACAGGAGCAGAAGGTTCACAAGGTACAGGAGCAGAAGGTTCACAAGGTACAGGAGAAGAAGGTTCACAAGGTACAGGAGCAGAAGGTTCACAGGGTACAGGAGCAGAAGGTTTCCAGTGTACAGAAGGTTCACAAGGTGCAGGAGCAGAAGGTTCACCGTTACTCTAACTTCCAAAGCAACTAACTAAGATATTTCAGTTCTTGCTGTTGGTGTTAATTTCTTGAATTGAGTGCAAAGTAAAGTAAGTTTAGGTGAATTATCTCTCTCTCCTGAGAGCCAAAGACACAACCTCCTCTCGTGGCTGCAGAAGCAGAAATGATAGCAAAGATAAACAGCGAGGGACTTAAATACCTCACAGAGCTACCAACTTGACCTTCTGTACACTACAGGCCTCATCATGTACAGTGTCTACAGGCCTCATCATCTACAGTGTCTACAGGCCTCACAATCTACAGGCCTACAGGCAGGCCTCTATCTCCAATGTCTTCACCTATCTACAGTCTCACCATGTCTCTCATGTCTCACCATCAGTTCCTCTTCTCTCCAGTCCTTACCTTTTTAGATCTGATTAACTGCCACCTCTAATTTATCGCTATTAAATCTCTCCAGATGGAAAATATAATGAGCCTCAGTTTACCAGGCTATTTTCTGATGTCATTTAGTCATGACTTACGTATCAACAATTATGTTGGTAGCTGAATGACGGGCACTTGTGGAGCGCATACCTTCGCCACCACATGTAGATTTTCTTACCTTGACCATCCAATAATCCTTGAGTTATAAAGACCTTGACCTTTAACCCGTTCGCTCCTAAAATATAATAAAATGGTTCCTGGTTATTGACTAATCGTCTCACCAAATTTCAGGCAATTTGGTTGAATAATTTTTTAGTTAATAAATAAATGATGACCAATACATAACCTTCCGCAATTTGCGAAGATAGGATTTGCTCATAGAAATATTCAGGTAATTTTAGGGTAAGTTCCGAGTTATCGAACAGTTGCTTTTTTAATGTTATTTCTAATGTGATCCAAAGTATCAAACCGTTCGATAATTTGGAACATACCTTAATTGTTAGATATCAGAATTAATTAATTAACTTGGTAATAATTAAGGTATTACTTTAATTGGTAATAATTAAGGTATTACTTTAATTGGTAATACTTAAGGTATTACTTTAATTGGTAATACTTAAGGTATCACTTTAATTGGTAATACTTAAGGTATTACTTTAATTGGTAATACTTAAGGTATTACTTTAATTGGTAATACTTAAGGTATTACTTTAATTGGTAATACTTAAGGTATTACTTTAATTGGTAATACTTAAAATAATACAATAATACAAGTACATTGTTCGAGTTGTTATTAATTCGAAAGTCAAATTGTAATTAGTAATATAAGTACATGAACATCCAGGTAAATTAATGGGAAATTAATTCCTGTTATTAACAAGAAGAAAAATTGAATTTGGTAAAATGAACATAAACTATAAATAGGTTTAATTTTCGCCATAGATAACAATTAAATTATGTTATTGTTATTCAGTGAATAAACACAATATATCTAATTAAGGTATACTGATAATAGTTGGTGCTGAGTGGCGGAAGAGAAGTTCAGCCAGTAACTGTTAAGAGTTAGCATTAGCGGTAGTGAGTGAAGAAAAGTGATGAGTCACGCTAGTACTTTGGAGTCATGGAGAGTCTAATTAGGCATATTAGGCATTGGTAATATTAGGCATTGGTAATATTAGGCATTGGTAATATTAGGCATTGGTAATATTAGGCATTGGTAATATTAGGCATATTAGGCATTGGTAATATTAGGCATTGGTAATATTAGGCATTGGTAATATTAGGCATTGATAATATTAGGCATTGGTAATATTAGGCATTGGTAATATTAGGCATTGGTAATATTAGGCATATTAGGCATTGGTAGTATTAGGCATTGGTAATATTAGGCATTGGTAATATTAGGCATTGGTAATACTAGGCATTGGTAGTATTAGGCATTGGTAATATTAGGCATTGGTAATATTAGGCATTGGTAATATTAGGCATTGGTAATACTAGGCATTGGTAATATTAGGCATTGGTAATATTAGGCATATTAGGCATTGGTAATATTAGGCATATTAGGCATTGGTAATATTAGGCATTGGTAATATTAGGCCTTGGTAATATTAGGCATTGGTAATATTAGGCATTGGTAATATTAGGCATTGGTAATACTAGGCATTGGTAATATTAGGCATTGGTAATATTAGGCATTGGTAATATTAGGCATTGGTAATATTTAACTTTTATTTGAGTTTTACTTTATTTTATAATATAATTTTCATTTCAAACTATTATAACAGTTTCCCTCAAATAGTGCCAATTATTAGTCAAGCTTCTTATTCTCTTTTTTTTAAATTAAAGTTTATGCATTCAATATATCTTAAATTAATTGCCAGAGTCTATTTTATTGATTGTAACTCCATGTAAATGAGCTAATTTAAATAATTTTTTTGTCTGAATTAACTGATAGGCAAGGAAGTGGAGTTTAAATTATAACAAATAAAGAATTAGTCTTAGACATCAGTTAGATGCACAGACGTAATAATTAGACTATAATGTTAATTGATATTATTATGAACTTAGTGGTAAATTAATATTGTTATGAACTTAATGGTAAATTAATATTGTTATGAACTTAATGGTAAATTAATATTGTTATGAATTTAATGGTAAATTAATATTATTATGAATTTAATGGTAAATTAATATTATTATGAACTTAGTGGTAAATTAATATTATTAAGAACTTAATGGTAAATTAATATTGTTATGAATTTAATGGTAAATTAATATTATTATGAACTTAGTGGTAAATTAATATTATTAAGAACTTAATGGTAAATTAATATTGTTATGAACTTAATGGTAAATTAATATTGTTATGAACTTAATGGTAAATTAATATTGTTATGAACTTAATGGTAAATTAATATTGTTATGAACTTAATGGTAAATTAATATTGTTATGAATTTAATGGTAAATTAATATTATTATGAATTTAATGGTAAATTAATATTATTATGAACTTAGTGGTAAATTAATATTGTTATGAATTTAATGGTAAATTAATATTATTATGAACTTAGTGGTAAATTAATATTATTAAAAACTTAATGGTAAATTAATATTGTTATGAACTTAATGGTAAATTAATATTGTTATGAACTTAATGGTAAATTAATATTGTTATGAACTTAATGGTAAATTAATATTATTATGAATTTAATGGTAAATTAATATTATTATGAATTTAATCGTAAATTAATATTGTTATGAACTTAATGGTAAATTAATATTATTATGAACTTAATGGTAAATTAATATTGTTATGAACTTAATGGTAAATTAGTATTGTTATGAATTTAATGGTAATTTAATATTATTATGAACTTAGTGGTAAATTAATATTATTAAGAACTTAATGGTAAATTAATATTGTTATGAACTTAATGGTAAATTAATATTGTTATGAACTTAATGGTAAATTAATATTATTATGAATTTAATGGTAAATTAATATTATTATGAATTTAATCGTAAATTAATATTGTTATGAACTTAATGGTAAATTAATATTATTATGAACTTAATGGTAAATTAATATTGTTATGAACTTAATGGTAAATTAATATTGTTATGAACTTAATGGTAAATTAATATTGTTATGAACTTACTGATAAATTAATATTATTATGAATTTAATGGTAAATTAATATTATTATGAACTTAATGGTAAATTAATATTATTATGAACTTAATGGTAAATTAATATTATAATGAACTTAATGGTAAATTAATATTATTATGAACTTAATGGTAAATTAATATTGTTATGAACTTAATGGTAAATTAATATTGTTATGAACTTAATGGTAAATTAATATTGTTATGAACTTACTGATAAATTAATATTGTTATGAACTTAATGGTAAATTAATATTGTTATGAACTTAATGGTAAACTAATATTGTTATGAACTTACTGATAAATTAATATTATTATGAATTTAATGGTAAATTAATATTATTAGACTTTAATGGTAAATTGATATTATTATGAATTTAATGGTAAATTAATATTATTATGAACTTAATGGTAAATTAATATTATTATTCACTTCAGTAACGACATATCCCAAAATTAAATAATGATAGATGTAAAGAAAAGTTATCTAAAAAAAAAAAAAAAAAAATTAGACTAGCATCAAATAATGCAAATTTTATGCAATTTACAAATAAATGCAAACATCTGCTATGAACTTGAAAACAAAAATTCAAAATAAATAAAACCTATATGAAAATAAAAACATATGTTCATGTTATTTTCGCACCAAACATTATCAAGAAAAATTAGAAACTCTTCCGTAGTAAATTATGCAAGTCATTCTAATCTGTCTGTGGAGATATCCCTAATGATTAGGGGTATCCCTAATGATTAGGAGTATCCCTAATGATTAGGAGTATCCCTAATGATTAGGAGTATCCCTAATGATTAGGAGTATCCCTAATGATTAGGAGTATCCCTAATGATTAGGAGTATCCCTAATGATTAGGAGTACCCCTAATGATTAGGAGCATCCCTAATGATTAGGAGTATCCCTAATGATTAGGGGTATCCTTAATGATTAGGGATAACCCTAATGAACTAATTATTAGCGGTAACTCTAATGAACTAATTATTAGAGGCGACCCTTATGAACTAATGATTAGAGGTGACCCTAATGAACTAATGATTAGGGATAACCCTAATGAACTAAGGATTAGAGGTAACCCTAATGATTTAATGATTAGCGGTAACCCTAATGAACTAATTATTAGACACAACCCTAATGAACTAATGATTAGAGGTAACCCTAATGATCTAATGATTAGAGGTGAGCCTAATGATCTTATGATTAGAGGTAAGCCTAATAAACTAATGATTAGAGGTAACCCTAATGATCTAATGATTAGAGGTAAGCTCAATGATCTTTTGATTAGAGGTGACCCTAATGAACTAATGATTAGAGGTGACCCTAATGAACTAATGATTAGAGGTGACCCTAATGAACTAATGATTAGAGGTAACCCTAATGATCTTTTGAGTAGAGGTAAGCCTAATGATCTTATGATTTTCGTCTTATAAACTCCATTAAAATAATCCTAATATCTTCATTGAAATTCATGAATAAATTTTCAATGTTTCTTTTGACAGCTGCTATATTAAAACTCAGTTAAATAAATTATCCCTCATTATCTAGATTGCCTTTTACGGACTCGACAGCAATTGCAGCTTTAAGGGGTCACCTTTTTAAATGTATCATGGAATTTATTGAGCGACCACAGTTACATTTACCTTGACTAAATCACTAACAAAATATAGTGAGTTATAAATTCTATGGAATAATTAGATATAGGAATAATTAGAGTCTAGGGTGTGAATCTGTGGAATAAAGTCTAGGGTGTGAATCTGTGGAATAAAGTCTAGGGTGTGAATCTGTGGAATAAAGTCTAGGGTGTGAATCTGTGGAATAAAGTCTAGGGTGTGAATCTGTGGAATAAAGTCTAGGGTGTGAATCTGTGGAATAAAGTATAGGGTGTAAATCTGTGGAATAAAGTCTAGGGTGTGAATCTGTGGAATAAAGTCTAGGGTGTAAATCTGTGGAATAAAGTCTAGGGTGTAAATCTGTGGAATAAAGTCTAGGGTGTGAATCTGTGGAATAAAGTCTAGGGTGTAAATCTGTGGAATAAAGTCTAGGGTGTGAATCTGTGGAATAAAGTCTAGGGTGTGAATCTGTGGAATAACGTCTAGGGTGTAAATCTATGGAATAAAGTATAGGGTGTAAATCTGTGGAATAAAGTCTAGGGTGTAAATCTGTGGAATAAAGTCTAGGGTGTGAACAGCGGAATGGGAAAACTACTCGTGTGAAAGGGGCCTTAAAATTTTCAAACACATTTATTATTTTGAATTTATTTCAATGTGGTATCATGATTACAAAAGATAGCGATAAAAATTATTAAAAGTGAACATTTTATGATAAAATAAATGATCTTCAAAATGCAGTTGAATATATAACAAGAATATCTTTTAATCTATACTACTACATGTTGAGAGGAAAAGCGTCCTCCTAAGTTAATATTATAGACGTACTATTATACACAGCAGTCACGCGACCCCAAAATTGGTTGCACCCCAAGTGTCCTCCAAAAGCCCCGTCCAGACGGTCAAATTTTTCAGAGAAGTGACAAACTTAATGACAAACTAAATGACGATAACTTCCTAGCGTCAGCAAACCGTCAAACTTTTCATCAGTTTTTTTATTCCAACATGTTGGATATCGTCAGCAAAAAGTTTGTCAAACTATTTGCTGACGATAAAGTTTGAAGTACAAACTGACTTTCCGGCAATAATATTTTTTTATTTGCGCGTCATTTTAGTTTATTACAGCTAGGTACACCTACAAAAACCTCATTTTCTTCAAACTTAGTTAGTATCTATCTAGTTACAATGGCTGACGACAGACTCTTTAATACTTGGTTGTATTAGATCTAAGTTATAGGTAGGCTACCTACGTTGTGAATTGTTTTCTATGATCTATTTTTGATTATCCTTTTCAAGACGATATTTTGTCATTAAAAACAAATTATTTTTTCTGGTTTCTTACTGTTCTAAATTTAGAAAATATGCATACCAAGTTATATAATTTTTATTTTCACGATATATAACATTAATTTTGACGAAACTGACGCCAGTGAACCTCAAACTTTTGGCGAGAAAATTTGACCGTGTAGACACTCCTTGAAAACTGACGATAAGTTTGTCATTTAGTTTGTCATTAAGTTTGTCACTTCTCTAAAAAAATTTGACCGTCTGGACGGGGCTAAAGATGAGTTAAAATGTTAGCCACTGGCTCACCACTTGACAGCGCCCCATAAAGTTGATGCACAGTACATAGAATAGTATAGTACCCCAGTTACATGTATTATTCAAATTTATTCTCGGTAGGCTGTGACGTCATGTATGTAAACAAGAGGTCACGTCATAGTAAACAGAATTGCTGTGGGTCACGTGGAATAGAGAATTAAGATGGCGGCCAACGCGACCGATCTGACTAATGATCTAATTATCTTGAATAAATCGTCTTCTTCAAGACTAAAAATTTGTTACTATTTTGGGTGTAAAAAGACCAGTAGCAATTTCATCAACAGTCTTTTTTTAATTTTCGTCCGTATGACTATAAAGATTGGATAATAGCATGCGGTAATGTGGAATTAAAAAAAATATCACCGAAAACGTTATTTAACAAAAATTGGGTGTGTTGCAGCCATCTTTTGTGTTTGTACTGTACGTACAAACGTACGCACCATTGTTGTCAGGTGACGTCACAGCCTACCGGGACACGCGTAATATCCCCCCTATAGCTCTGGGATACTATATATTCTCTGTACTGTGGTTGATGTAAATGGTACGAAAAACAATGAAACACACTTTCATTAAGAAATACGTATTAAATGGAAAAACATAATTTGTGGCAGTATCATGACTACGGGCTAATTATTTTTGAAATTAAATTTATATTTTGACTTTTGAGAGATTTTTTTTGTTTAATCAGAATTTGTTTATCCATAATACACACTTGCATTCGAATATAATATATATTCTATAACAGGTGCTGTACTAGTATGTAATACTTCAAGCCGGTAAAAAATGTAACCCGAAAAAAAAAAAAACAGATCTGAACCTTATTTCACACAAAAATATATTATTACATTTATTTCTCGCGGCGTAAATGGACTAAAATCAAAATGTTTTATTACCTTAACTTCCGTCACATATATCATATATAAAATATTAACATGATGATATTAAAAGGAATCAGTAATTTGCTGGCAGGATAATTTGAAATGTTATCGAGATTTGAATCTGGACCAATATTTTGAGGTCTTGTTCCATTGCCATTGAATTTCCATTAACTTTCCCCTTGAGAGTATGCAGCTTGAGCAGGTGAAGTCATCAGGTGATACATGATGTAGAAGCGGTCCTAAGGCATGAGAAATTCAGCTAGTAATGTTTTGGATCTGTTAGAGCAAGAATTATGCAGAACCAATTAGTGTATATAAAGATGGAGGTAGCATAGCAGGGGAACAAGTGATGCCAAAAAGTGGCGCCATGGGCCGTGTCTAAACCCCAGTATATGGAATATGTAGTGACAATCGAGACGTTTAGTGTACGTGACGTCATCACAGCAACACTCTAAAACCAAAATTGTCACTACTTATCACTCTATTTTTTATACTGTGGTGTAAACCAATGGCGCCCCTCCCACTCACATCAGTTTAACAGAATGCACGGAAAGGAGAGGAAGTGCGTGTGAGACTCTACCTCATGCACTTCTCCAAACCCTACTTTTTAAAGATTTAATAGTTACTTACCTTACAAATACAGATAATTTCTATGATGAAAAAGTGTATGATTTGATTACTAACTTTGTTTTGACATCTCACTAAAACTTTAATTTTATCACAGTAATAACAAGATGAACAGAGAGAATGTATGCTCAAATCATAGTAAATTCACAACAAAAAATACTATTAAACCATAAAAAATATAAGAATTTATCCATGGGTCAAAGCATATACTTCTCAGAAAGAAAAACAATGCTACTGACTATTTTCGACTAATTTATTGCACGAAACTCTGAGATTAAATTACATTATAAAAAAAGAAGCAATGGTCCATACACGTATATCCAGAAACTTAGTGTGACGTCACGACTTGATCATTCTATTAGATTGAATGTAAAATATAAATATGCTTATAACTCTTGTTGACATCAGATCAGCACGGAGAAAATATATGTATTAATTACCATACAACGGAAGTAAATAATAAATAAAAGTATTTTATTTTCAAACACAATCAATATATATGTAAGGGGTTTAACTTACCTATTTTGTTACATATGTTACATAGTGGGATAATATGTAAACCGTCATAAAAATATCATTCATGAACACAAGTTGCATGCTAGGATTAAATGTATCCCACCTTATAATGCAGCATGATATTTTCATTTACATTCAGTAGGTACTATTGAGTTTAATAATATGATGATAAAAACCACCTATGCAACTTGGTACTTTTTTATTCTCAAATCTTATGACTCAAAGAATTGAAGCCTGTTTCGGAACCAAAAACTATATCGCTTACATCAAAAGGAAGTTAGATACAAGGAACTCGAAGAGGCAGTCAGAAAGGAAAGTGGCTCCGTGAACAAATTCATCAACCATGATTCGTTGGCCAAGCTCAGGTATGAAGAAAAGTAGTTACTTAATTAAAAAGAATGTGGAATGGCAAAGATGGAACTGACAGATGGAAGAGGAAAATGAAGAGTTGATGTTAAGTAAATGAAACCTAAATTCCTACCTAGCAAAAACTCGAAAAGGAAAATGAGAAGAGATAGTAAATGAAGCATGCAAGCCTACCTTAGCATTATCTTCTATACCAGAAAGTAGTGTTAAAATTGAGTTGTGATTAAAACAATTATGATAGTTTAACCTTTTTTAATGTAAAAAAATTGAATGAGAAGCCAACTATATAAAGTAATATTTTCTTAAATCTCACCAATTGCGACAATTAGTAAACAATATGTTTTCAGAAATAAAATATCATCACAATTATCACTATTGGTAAATAATTTGTTATCAAAATTACGATAGCTACAAACAGTACAGAACAGCATTACCTTCCTCGACTGTTACTCGATTAGCACTGAGCATTGGAGGAGGGGCATACAACCCCATTGCACCGAGTGGCAGGGGTGCACGTTTTGGCATCACTTTTTCTTGCATGGCATGCTACCTCCATACCTATATACTATATAGGGTGTCCGACACTTTTGTTGCCAAATTTTAACATAAGGTTGCATTCGTCGAAATAAACACTTTTTATTCTATGAAGGTATGGTCTAAAATGCTTAGTTAAAGAGTTACAAGGTTAGGAAAGTAGTATATGTACCATTTATTATTATAATTAGTTATATAGTTAACGTCTTTTTTTAAATATTGCAATAAGAAACAAAACATTTTTAACAGTAATTATTAGGAGCACAAGAAACTTAATCTTAAATTAGGTTACATGTTTACAAAATGTGTTCAAACTGCCTCCCATTTGTTGCGATGCAGGCGTTCAAACATTTGTCCAATAATTGGCGGACGCGAGCAAAGACACCAGGAGTTTCACGAATCCTTGCGGGACAAAAGTTTGAACACTTGCATTGCAACAAAAAGGCGGCAAAACTGCTTTTGGTGTGCAGGCACCCTGAGAATGTTTAATTAAGTTGTGTAATTAGGTAACTTTATAATATACACTACTTCTTGCATTATATACGTATATTACTGAATTCATTCACATAGTTACAGTATAGTAAAAGTGCAATATTAATAATTCTTTAAGAAATACATATACAGTCAAATACCACAGTACGATGGGTACTATTGCCTATACATAAGTTTATATAGAGTTTATAAGTAAACTTATATACATAAGTTTATATAAGTATAAGTTTATAAAGAGATAGCCTCGATATTGATACTATTATTCATGCATTTGTTGTATATTTTAGCCTGGTATTTGTTGTCTGACAATACATAATCTTTACACGAAACTTTTTTTATCCTGATGCCTTTCCTATTCGTATAGTGACTATAGTCTATCTTATCAATTATTTAACCAGTGATGAAATAGCTCTATTTGACTAATCAATCTAAATAACTAACTTATAAACTACCGGTTTATTTACTTAGTGTAGCTACCACCCACTACAACTTATTCCCCAATTACTTTTTCCCCAATTACTTATTCCACAATCACTTATTCTCCAATTACTTATTCCCCAATTACTTATTCCCCCAATTACTTATTCCCCAATTATTATTCCCCAATTACTCATTCCCCAATTATTTATTCCCCAATTACTCATTCCCCAATTACTCATTCCCCAATTACTTATTCCCCAATTACTTATTCCCCAATTACTTATTCCCTAATTACTTATTCCCCAATTACTCATTCCCCAATTACTCATTCCCCAATTACTTATTCCCCAATTACTTATTCATCCAATTACTTATTCCCCCAATTACTTATTCCCCAATTATTATTCCCCAATTACTCATTCCCCAATTACTTATTCCACAATAACGTATTCCTAATTACTAAATTCTTAATCACGATTTGATTCCATATTAGCTATAACTTTATAAACTTCGTTGGTTTAATTCTTCTTCTATTGATTTAATTTCTGTTCATATTCTAATTAACTGCATTACCTTCCACTTACTAATTTTCTGTGTTAATTATCTATCAATAAACCTTACCATTTCTTCATTCCATTTCAGGCGATGGTTAGCGTGACGGCAGTTCAAGCTGTCATCGCTCACCCCCGTACTGCTCCATTACAATTCTTACCAAAATAGTCAAGCTTATAGGCCTATAAACCTCACTCAGTATATTATTGTGAATGGTTCTATGCAATTTCGGTCTTGAAAAATTCGTTCTCAGAATTTTCTGTCTCAGGTATAAATAAGATTTATGAATTAGATGTTCGGGGCACGTGCCGCCCCCAAACCCCCCCTGCCAAGTTTTTAAACAATCACAAAGTGTGCAGTACAACAAGCTAGCGGATACAGTAAACTACATAACGGTCATTTATGTTGATAGGTCATTTATAATTCTGAGACCAAATATTCCGAGACCTAAATTTCCGGCCACCATTGTGAATATGGATAAAATCAATATATATAGTTTTGATAAATGCTTATTACTTTCATTTTGTTTAAGAATGATAAATCATAACATTAAATCACCAAATTACAAAGTTTTAGAAAACATACAATGAGTTAATCATTATTCGTACTTGGTATAATCACACAAAATCTTTTATTCTCATTACAGTTGCAGGTCATATTGACTGTCATATAACATGCCTATAAGAAACTAAAAGTCAAATGGACTGCATCTAGACATTCAGTTTTATTGCATGTTAGAGGTATAATTATTGGTAAAATTATACATGGGAGACTGTTTTAAAGTTTTCACTTGTCGTTTCTTATAATTCACTTAAGTACTTCAGACTGATATCGATGAATTAGTACTCTTTCGGGGACAGAAGGCAGCAGTTGCAGAACTGGGCCAGCAGAGTAAATACAGTAATGATTGTAACAACAACGTCTTTCATTCTTGTAGCCAGCCTGTTCAAAGGGTTTATTTACGGCATAGTTCCTACGGACCCCTTGGCACATGTCGGCCAAATTCAATGTGCTGCACAATGTTCTATGGACGAGAATTGTGGCGGATATGTTTGGGTGAGTGATTTCAACTGATTTCTTTGATTATAGTCTAATATTGTTTCTAGATAGAATTATAGAATGTGTACACGTTAAAAATCATTTCTTAACAGTTTCTCAACAGCTTCATCAAACAAATAAGATTCTCATCAAATTATACTTTTGTGTTTATTGTACAGAATTCGACGTGTGTGTTTGTGGTTCATCACGGAGTAGAGGGAGCGATGGAGATTCCTGCGACATCTGCGTACCGACTGCTGAGATACCGCGACAAAATTCTATTGGACCTTCCGTATGAAGAAACATTAATTGATTCTATGTAAGTAATTAAGATGTTTATGAGAATAACTACAATATATTGGAATAGCTTGAGTGCAATATTCTCCTTTTTTTTTTAGCATTTCGCGCCAGCTGTGTACTGACATTGGAGCTAAGTTGGTTGATGCCCCGGCTAATAATAAGGTTAGTTGTTTGCTTATTAAGGGAAACGTCTTGTTTCTGAACAATTTTTTTTATTTACAGTCCAAATCAGCTTTAATTTTAATATGATATGTAAACTTGAATTCTAAGAAACTTTCGTTCTTGACATGAAAAGTTGATTTTAACTCAACTTTCTCAATTTTATTTCAATTGCCTCTTGGTCTCAAAATGCATATAATATTAGTTTGAAAGTTTTAAACTGAACACATTTATGAAAATATTCAGCATATTTTTTTTTGACAATATTTGCATTTTTTCTCGGATATTTTTGTTGTTTTTATAATTTAAAATTAAAAATTCTACTTAGTATAAAATAAAGGCATATTTCTATAGATCGAATAACCTGCCTCAAACTAAGTCAAAATTATTTGAAAATTGAAGAAGATTGAAAATTGTAAAATATATCCGAAAAATTGTGTTATTTATAAAAACTGACTTTTAAGCGTTTTCTCAATAACACAATTTTTCAAATATGTTTAAAAACCACCTTTACTATTTTCATTAAATCTCGACGCAGTACGTGGCAGGTTATTTTAGAGTCCTTGAGTCACTAATGTACCCTTATTTAAATCAAAAAAGGAAAAACTTGTCCAATTTAATTTTCGTTAATTTTGAAATATCTGATATCATAATAAAAATTCTAAAAAAGTGTTCAGATTAAACCTTTCACACTATAGTTATCTGGAGCTTGAGACAAGAACAATTAATTACATTGAAAAAAATTGAGAGAGATAAATTTTAAATTAAAAATTCGATTTTTTTAAATTACTATAACGTCTTTAATATTCATTTTATCGAAAAATTGTCTTGAACAAAAAATTAATAAAATTAAATTTTACATATCATCACAAAAAACATATCATATTAATTGGACTTTACATAATTAGAAGGTTCAGAAACAAGTATATAAAGATGGATGACCGCACGTTTCGTTACTTTACGTTTTGTTAACGGACGTTTCATTAACGGATGTTTCATTAACCGATATTTCACAAACGGATGTTTCATTAACGGACGTTTCGTTAATGGACGTTTCGTTAACGGACGTTTCGTTAACGGACGTTTCGTTAACGGACGTTTCGTTAACGGACGTTTCGTTAACGGACGTTTCGTTAACGGACGTTTCGTTAACGGAAGTTTCATTACTCTAGGACGATTCGTACCAGATATTTCGTTGTTGATTTTTAAACCTGGTGCAATTCCTTTATTTAAATAGGATGCAGACTACAACTAATACCTTCCCATACATTATTAATTCATACTACTTTGAATTATAAGGTTTAACATACATTTTATTCTTCTGCTAAGTATCTGATTATATATTGATTATAATCAGAGGTATTAGAATTAATAATCATCATTTAATGTCCTTGATTAGAAAAGTTGAAGTGAAAATATCATGGATACCAATCGATATAGAAGTTAAATAACAATAATTATATTCATTTCTTCCTAACATGAATGAAAATGTGGTTCATTCATTCCGAGAATTTGAGTTTGTGATATTTCCGCAAATGTTTTAACGTTAGGATAAAAATCCAATTATCAGATGTTCCATATTACCGATTGAAAATATCATAATGAAAAAAATCATAACCTTCTGCAATTTTGCGAAGATAATAAATATTTTTGATCATGAAAGAAAAGTTAACACATTAACTCTATATTTTAATTCTAATATACTATTTTCTAATATGATCGAACATTTCCGGTGATTGGAGATTTTTTTTCAATTATAGGCTAAAAATATTGAATGTATATTTAAATGATCATATTATTATTATCATTTATTCACTCACTCACATAGCACCCTTTACAGTTGACATCCCTGATTGTACTTGTACTATTGGTTCATACAGTAAGATTTTAAATGCTATAAGGCCCGAAAAAGCAGTAGGCTCCAAGAGCAACCTAGTTAGAAAATGCAATAAAAATATATATAACGTATATAACAATTCATATTAATCTTCATACAATTAAATAAATAAACATACATATCAGGCAAGAACACACGTAAAGTCCTGACTAATGATTTAAAAAGAAATAAATAAACTTACCAGCAAACATAGTCGTGTCAACTTTATTTCAAAAAAGATACCACGAGCTCTACACTTTAGATGTAGAAAAAAGAAATAAAATAGATCCCTCTGTATTGTTCAGATACATTTTAAGATTAGCGATGCAAACACTCAAAGAAATAAAAAAAAAGAGATATAAACGAATGCGTTTTAGTAATGAAATAGACACTAAATGAGATATAAAAAAAACATATCTAAATTGAAGATGTAGTAGAGCAGTATCCAGACTGCGATCTGCTAAGGCTTTTGCCCCCTGGATCCGGTTCATCAACACACATGAGATTAAAAAGACTCTGGCGAAGCTAGTTAAAAACTGTTTTGATGGATTGTTGATACTGTTGTATTTTAGGGGTAATTACCTACCTGTAAGATTAATAGCCAAGATTAAGTATGTTGAACGATCTCAATTATCACCACTAGAATTATTTTATAATTAATATTTCACTATTCCAGACTTGTTGCCATGTTTTATTTTAGGGGTAATTACATGCAAGGACAATAGCCAAGATTTAGTATGTTGAACAATCTCTTATCACCACTAGAATTACTTTGTAATTAATATTTCACTATTCCAGACTTGTTGCAAAATTAACCATGACATGAGAATAGTTGAACAATAATTAGAGGGTTCATTAAAAGTTAAACTTCAGCAAAAGTTAATCTTTCATCAATATTTAAGAGATTTACAATAACTCAGGAGAAACACTACTAGGAATACTAGGAACACTACTATACTATATTTTATTGACGGCAATCGAGCAGACTATCGACCCTAAAGTTAAACAAGAGTTACCCTAAATTTGTATCATTTAAGTAAATATGTAACTAATTTTCTACATACATAAAAGATACCATTAAACTGTATCAGAACTCTTTCTAATGACGCATAAAATATTCATTTATTTTTACTAAAATAGTATTCAGAAAGAGACAACTCATCGTTCAGATACATTTTTAGATTAGCGATGCAACACTCAACTAAATAAAATAGAGATATAAACGAAAGCATTTTTAGTAATGAAATAGACAGCAAATACGATTTCAAATATAAATCCATATTGAAGATATATTTCCAGAATAAAGTTGAAATATCGAAATGTATTTATTACCAACTTCTACTTTATTACATGAAGTGCAATTTACGTTTGGGGGAATATAAACTTTATTAAGGATATTTACAATTTAAATGGGAAGAAATGGAGTGACGTGTCTGAGTATCGAACGTGGGCCTGCAGTTCTGTGCTATGGAACGATGCCACTCTGCCATTCCGAATACATTTCAATAAAAAAATGGATATTAAACATCTCAGAGACACTTAGGTATTTTAAAGTGAATGCAGGCAGGCCGCGCTTTAAATATATCCCGTTTTTATAAAAGGGGCAATTATTTCGAGTCGTGTCACGAAATAATTACCATTCGTGGACATAGAAAACTTTTTGTGATTATTTCAAAAATCAAAATTATAATCCAGATGAGGTTATTAGAAGCAATTTGTTCAGAAATTCAACATGTCCCATTTTATGGTAAATTCCGTGTTATCGCATGGTTCCATATTTTCGAATACGCATAAATCTCTATATAATAATCATTATTTAACTTTTATTTCAATTGGTATTCATGATACCAATAATAATTAATGTATTTTCTTTTCTGACGTGTCAGAAAATGTAGAACCAACCAATAACTCGGAACTTAGTACCCTACTACCAAAAATATTTCACAGATCATTAAATTGCTGTTTGTTCAATGTAACACAATCTATCCTAATAATACCTGTAGTATGTTTTTTAAATATATTTTATTTGGTGACCGCTTTTACACGAAGGGTATTGAACATGAAGAAACTATGATACGCACCGGGAATATATTGACTTGATATTTATATTACCCTGTTTTTATTCAACTTTTAAATTTATTTATCTATAAAATAAATAATTGGACTGTATAAAATTATATTTTAATTGAATTAATTTAAAGTAACCTAATAGCGGGTAATAAATTGGTATTGACAATGACCCGTTATTTTTAACGGGAAAGTACATTAGTAATTATATAAATCAAAGTATCTATTTATTGATCACCTATAGTAATCAGTGTAAATTCATCGCAGGTAAATTCATCGCATGGTAAATCCATCGCATGGTAAATTCATCGCATGGTAAATTCATCGCATGGTAATTTCATCGCAAGTGAATTCATCGCATAGTAAATCATCAGTGCCATATAACAGGAAGGTAGATAATACAAATAATAGAGGTAAATAATAGATGATTTAAAAAAAAGGCATTGTAACGTTACAAATAATATGGTGCACCGACAATTGGGCCCCAGGAAACTGGGGTCTCAGGACAATTGCGCCCCAAGACAATTGGGCCCACGACAATTGGGCCTCAAAACAATTGAACCCAGAAAAACTTTGGGCAGAAGACACAATAAAGAAGTGTTACCTTGTTATTACTAGGGCAGTGGCAATATTATCTCTGAAATATGTTTTATATTCTCCAAAAATATGTTTTATATTCTCCAAAAATATGTTTTATATTCTCCAAAAATATGTTTTATATTCTCTAAAAATATGTTTATAATTTTTTAATTTGATTGATATACTTATATTAGCAAGCCCGTCAAATAACATCTGGATACTAAACTCATGTTTCGGTGGAATGAAAATCGTTGAAGTAGTTAAATATGTCGCATTAACTTGAAGCATGTCATGTGGATCCAATGTGTAGTGTACATCGTCTGACAAAGTTGTCACAGTAATATTTAGTTAATAAAATGGGTAAATTTGAAAGATTTTCATTACATCGAACTAAGAAAATTTGAACAGTTATAAGGATAAAATGAGATTATGAGAATACAATTTGTAATAATGATTTATAAAACTCTCTCTCTTTATAAAAAACAATTATCTTGGGCCCAATTGTCGGTGGACACAATTGTCCAAGAAATAATATATGGATATGTTACTAAAGAAAACACTTAATATTAAAAATTAAATTCTATCGTTACAACTGCACAAAAAATATATCTAAATTACTTTAAAAAAGATAAATTGTAAGCAATATCTCTTATAATCAGAAAACTTGATTCTCATTTACTGGGGCAATTATGCTTTGCTGATCATATTTTCAAAGAGGTGTAGCATTTACAGTTATGTTGTTGTTCAAACTATGAGTAGCAACCCAAATACGTATTTTGAGAAATAATATAAATTTAAATTAAAGAAAAATAAGCATAACTATAAAATAATGAATTAACGCAATTACCCACATGTTAAATATTTTATAGTTATTGTATGATATACATGTGAAAATTATATGACACTCTATTACTAAAAATCCAATCGTACAAACAAGTTACCCTAATCCAGGGAAAAATAAAGTAAGGTCTGCGAAATTATTTGCAAAGAGTTTATTTAAGTTTATCAATTTAATTTTACAGAGTACCATGCGATGAATTTACCACGCGATGAATTTACCATGCGATGAATTTACCATGCGATGAATTTACGGCGATGAATCTACCGGATACCACCTATACTGATTTAGAGCTAAGCTATGGTTAGATTTAAAAACCTTTAATAAATTCACAACTTTAAACTTTCATCACAGTCACAAACATTGAAACACTTTTTATTAATAGGCTTACATGGTACTCTAACTCTAAAACAAATTTTCTTTCATTATAACTCATAGAAAATGAGATGTATAAATTGCATATAATCAAAGAGTGACAATTATAAATTTATTTTTACTTTTCCTCGCTTTCTTTATCGTTTGGTAATTGAACT
>CANNZV010005233.1:0-29707 GCA_947561585.1 Caprella mutica | reverse complement strand
CTACCGTTCTGGGCGCAGTGGGTACTCTCTGTACCTTGGGCAATTTTCCATATCCTGGTAATTACCCTGCAGGCGTTCATCTTCATGGTCCTAACAATTGTTTATATGGCTATGGCGTATGATCACCACTAAGGGTGGTTGTAGATAAAGAAAAGTAGTAACAAACAGAATTTTTAGAAATTTTTTTTAAATTTAAAACTTAAAGTGGAGATAAAACTGATGGAAATGGCATTGCTGTACATCGCTGGTGCGCTGATGTTGGGTCTAGGCAGCGTGGGTGCTGCGGTTGGTATCGGTATCCTAGGTGGTAAATTCCTAGAGGGTGCTGCTCGTCAGCCTGAACTGATTCCTCTTCTACGTACGCAGTTCTTCATCGTAATGGGTCTAGTAGATGCTGTACCTATGATCGGTGTTGGTCTTGGTCTGTACGTACTGTTCGCTGTTGCGTAAGTAACTACAAGTCGTAAGACTGACTTGTCGATTAACTTAATCAACCGCGAGAGGTAATGGCGTGAATATCAATCTAACCATCATTGGTCAGGCCATCGCTTTCTTTATTTTTGTTGTTTTCTGCATGAAATTTGTATGGCCACCAATTACGGCCGCACTAGCAGAGCGCAAAAAGAAGATTGCAGAAGGTCTGGACGCTGCTGATCGTGCTGAGCGTGATTTACAGTTGGCTCAAGAAAAAGCAACTGAAAATATGCGTAAAGGCAAAGAAGAAGCAGCCGCCATCATTGAACAGGCCAACAAGCGGGCTAACCAGATCATTGAAGAAGCTAAAGAGAAAGCTGTTGAAGAAGCAGGTCGTGTTAAAGCGGCAGCAACAGCAGAACTAGAACAAGAAGTTAACCAAGCACGTGAAGCATTACGTGGTCAGGTAGCTGCTCTAGCCCTAGCGGGTGCAGAGAAGATTCTAGAAGCGTCTATCGATGAAACGGCACATGCACAGCTTGTTGAAAAACTGGCCGCTGAGCTTTAAAGCGAGGTTTAACGATGGCTGAAGTCAACACTGTCGCTCGGCCTTATACCAAAGCTGCTTTTGAGTATGCAATGGATAAGGGTAACCTTGATCAGTGGTCCGCTACACTTTCTCTGGCTGCAGCTGCAGCGAGTGATGAAAAGGTAGCGAGTGTACTGAGTAACCCTGCTCTTACAAACGCACAGAAAGCTGACCTTATGGTTGGTATTTGTGAAGATGCAGATGAGGCGGGCAAGAATTTCCTTAAGCTTTTAGCTGGGAACAAACGTTTGGCATTACTGCCTGAGATATGCGAACAGTTTAATAGGCTGAAAGCAGATCAAGAAATGTCACTAGATATTGAAGTGACAACGGCGTTTGAACTGCTAGATTCACAGCAGGAAAAACTTGCACAGGCACTGAAAACCAAACTAGGTCGTGATGTAACACTGACCTCTCATATAGATAAGTCTATTTTGGGTGGTGTAGTGGTTCGTACAGACGATTTAGTGATCGACGGCTCCGTTCGTGCTCGACTTGCGAAATTGGCCGAAGCGATGAATTCCTGAGGGGAATAAAGCATGCAGCAACTGAATCCTTCTGAGATCAGTGAGATTCTCAAGAAGCGCATTGAAAACATCGATGTGACTTCAGAAGCCCGTAATGAGGGCACTGTAGTTAGCGTTTCCGATGGTATCATTACGATCCACGGACTTGCTGACGTAATGTACGGGGAAATGATCGAATTTCCTGGCGGTATCTATGGTATGGCTCTTAACTTAGAGCGTGATTCCGTAGGTGCTGTTGTATTGGGCGACTACCAAAACCTAGTAGAAGGTGCGACTGCACGTTGTACTGGTCGTATTTTGGAAGTGCCAATTGGTCCGGAACTGCAGGGTCGCGTAGTCGACGCTCTGGGTAACCCGATCGATGGTAAAGGTCCAATCGAAACAAAATTAACTGACGCTGTAGAAAAGGTTGCACCTGGTGTAATCGAACGTCAGGGTGTTGATCAGCCAGTTCAGACTGGTTTGAAAGCAATCGATTCCATGGTGCCAGTTGGCCGTGGTCAGCGTGAGCTGATCATCGGTGACCGTCAGATTGGTAAATCTGCGATTGCTATCGACGCTATCATCAACCAGAAAAATACAGGCGTTAAATGTATTTACGTAGCCGTAGGCCAGAAACAGTCTACTATCGCTAACGTTGTACGTAAGCTTGAAGAGCACGGCGCAATGGATCACACCATTGTTGTTGCTGCTGGTGCCGCTGACCCTGCAGCAATGCAGTTCTTGGCGCCTTATGCTGGTTGTACAATGGGTGAATACTACCGTGACCGTGGTGAAGACGCTCTGATCGTATACGATGACCTGACTAAACAGGCATGGGCTTACCGTCAGATATCCCTATTGTTACGTCGTCCACCAGGACGTGAAGCATACCCAGGTGACGTATTCTACTTGCATTCTCGTCTACTCGAGCGTGCTTCGCGTGTTAACGCTGACTACGTTGAGAAATTCACCAATGGTGAAGTTAAAGGCCAGACTGGTTCTTTAACATCCCTACCTGTAATCGAAACACAGGGCGGTGACGTTTCTGCGTTCGTACCAACAAACGTAATCTCCATCACTGATGGTCAGATCTTCCTAGAATCTGATCTATTCAACTCAGGTGTACGTCCTGCGATCAACGCGGGTCTATCGGTATCTCGAGTAGGTGGTGCAGCTCAGACTAAAATCATCAAGAAGCTAGGTGGCGGTGTTCGTCTAGCATTGGCTCAGTACCGTGAGCTAGCAGCGTTCGCACAGTTCGCTTCTGACCTTGATGATGCGACTCGTGCTCAACTTGAGCATGGTCAGGCTGTAACTGAGCTTATGAAGCAGAAACAGTACTCACCAATGTCAATTGCTGACATGGGTTTGAGCTTGTTCGCTGCTAACGAAGGTTACCTATCTGGTGTGGAATTGAACAAGATTCTAGACTTTGAAGCTGCATTGATCTCTTTCTTCAACAGCGAATATGCTGATCTGATGACTGATATCAATAAGTCTGGCGCATACTCTGATGAGATCGCTGCACAGTTCAAAGCTGGTATTGAAAAGTTCAAGTCTACCCAAACTTGGTAAGAGCTCGTTACGAGTGAGTGATCTGCATGATGTTATTCATGCAGATCTAACACTAAGTCAAGGTTAATAGGCGGAACTATGGCAGTCGGAAAAGAGATTAAGACAAAGATTGCGAGTGTGCAGAGTACGAGGAAGATTACCAGTGCCATGGAAATGGTTGCTGCTTCTAAGATGCGTAAAGCACAGGATCGCATGGAGTCATCTCGGCCGTACGCCCGGAGTATCCGTGGTGTAATTCAGCACCTAGCCGGGTCTAATCCTGAGTACAAACATCTGTACATGCAGGAGAGAGAGACTAAACGCGTTGGTTTCATTGTTGTTGCAACCGACCGTGGCTTGTGTGGTGGTTTGAACGTGAATGCGTTCAAAGCAGCTGTTAAAAGCATGAAAGAGTTTCATGACCAAAATATCGAAATTGATATTTGTTCACTAGGTAGCAAATCTGCAACGTTCTTTAAGAACTATGGCGGAAACGTAGTTGCTGCTAAAACCCATTTAGGTGATGCGCCAGAAGTCGCTGACCTAATTGGTGCTGTGAAGGTCGTGCTTGATGCTTACGATGAAGGAAAACTGGATAAAGTGTTCATTGTATCTAACGAATTCGTTAATACGATGACCCAGTCACCTAACATCGAACAGGTGCTTCCACTTAAGGCAGAAGATGACGATGAACGTCTCAATCATCATTGGGATTACTTGTACGAACCAGATGCTAGAGAGCTTTTGAATGGCTTACTGGTACGTTACGTTGAGTCCTTGGTCTATCAGGCCGTGGTTGAGAACAATGCCTGTGAGCAGGCAGCACGAATGCTAGCAATGAAGAATGCAACTGATAATGCTGGCGATATGATTAACGAGCTTGAAATGATTTATAACAAAGCTCGTCAAGCGGCGATTACTCAGGAAATATCTGAGATCGTTAGTGGTGCTGCGGCTGTTTAATGCAGTAAACAGGTTCAATTTTAAGAGGATCCGAACATGAGTAGCGGAACTATTGTTCAGATTATCGGCGCTGTAGTAGACGTGGAATTCCCACGTGACTCAGTACCGAAGATTTATGACGCGTTGACAGTCGGCAAAACCGGCTTGACACTAGAAGTTCAGCAGCAGCTGGGTGATGGTGTAGTACGTGCGATTGCAATGGGACAAACCGAAGGCGTAAGCCGCGGCTGGGAAGTATCGAACACTAATGCACCAATTTCTGTACCTGTAGGTACAGCGACGCTTGGTCGTATTATGGACGTACTAGGTAACCCAATTGATGAATGTGGCGCTATTGGTGAAGAGACGCGTATGCCGATCCACCGTAAAGCCCCTTCATACGAAGAGCAGTCAGCTTCTAACGATCTTTTGGAAACAGGTATCAAGGTTATTGACTTGGTTTGCCCGTTTGCGAAAGGTGGTAAAGTTGGTTTGTTTGGTGGTGCCGGTGTAGGTAAAACAGTAAACATGATGGAGCTGATTCGTAACATCGCGATCGAGCACTCAGGTTTCTCTGTATTTGCGGGCGTAGGTGAGCGTACTCGTGAGGGTAACGACTTCTACTATGAGATGAAAGAATCCAACGTATTGGATAAAGTATCTCTAGTATACGGCCAGATGAATGAGCCTCCAGGTAACCGTCTACGCGTAGCGTTGACTGGTCTTACTATGGCGGAAGCGTTCCGTGACGAAGGTCGTGACGTACTGTTGTTCGTAGACAACATCTACCGTTACACCCTTGCGGGAACCGAGGTATCTGCACTGCTAGGCTGTATGCCTTCAGCGGTAGGTTACCAGCCAACACTAGCGGAAGAGATGGGTGTTCTTCAGGAACGTATCACTTCTACTAAGACTGGTTCTATCACATCTATCCAGGCTGTATATGTACCTGCGGATGACTTGACTGACCCATCTCCAGCGACAACCTTCTCACATCTTGATGCGACTGTTGTATTGTCTCGTCAGATTGCAGAATTGGGTATCTACCCAGCGGTTGACCCACTGGATTCAACGTCACGTCAGCTTGATCCATTGGTTATCGGCCAGGAGCATTACGATATTGCTCGTCAGGTACAGGGTGTTCTTCAGCGTTATAAAGAGCTGAAAGATATCATTGCTATCTTGGGTATGGATGAGTTGTCTGAAGAAGACAAACTGGTTGTAACGCGTGCTCGTAAGATCCAGCGTTTCCTATCTCAGCCATTCTTCGTTGCTGAAGTATTCACTGGTTCTCCAGGTAAGTACGTATCTCTTAAAGATACAATCAGTGGCTTTAAAGGCATCCTTGAAGGACAGTACGACGACCTACCAGAACAAGCGTTCTACATGGTTGGCGGTATGGACGAAGCGATCGAAAAAGCTAAAAGCATGTAAATGCGTTTAGCTAACCTTTACGAGGTATAAATATGGCTATGACTGTTCATTGCGACATCGTTAGTGCTGAGAATGAAATTTTCTCAGGCCTGATCGAATTCGTATCCGTAACAGGTAGCCTGGGTGACTTGGGTGTTTACCCAGGTCACGCTCCGCTTCTGACGGAACTGAAACCAGGACCTGTCGAATTACGTAAACAGGGTGGCGAACAGGATATTTTTTATATATCCGGTGGCTTTTTTGAGGTTCAACCTCATAAGGTAATCATTCTTGCAGATACAGCTCTGCATGCTGGTGACCTGAACGAAGCCGCAGCGCAAGAAGCTCAGAAACATGCTGAACAGGCAATGGCTAATAGAACTTCCGAGTTCGAATACTCGAAAGCCGCTACACAGCTTGCCGAAGCAGCCGCTCAGCTTCGTACTCTACAAGAGATTCGTAAAAAGTTGGGTCGTTAAGACCTCTTTTTATAATCAACGATTCAAAAGGCAACCTTCGGGTTGCCTTTTTCGTTTCTAAGGGAAAATTTCCAAGAAAAAGTGCTGATCATGAGGCTATCGTCTACAAAAGCCGCCATAAGGTATTAAAGATAATCTTTTGTGCTGCGGCCACCTCGGCTGAATTAATCACAACGGCGGGTAGGGTAGTTATCTGACGCGAGGGAGATGATTGCACATTTGGGAGGGTAGATCGCGATGTATGCCGCATCAACTTTACCTTCAGTCTTAATCCATTTACGTTCTGATAACTCCGCATCCTCCCCACCATCCCCTATAGCTATCACTTGTACGCTAATACCACGCTGTATGCGTTGATTTGTGAAGTTTGGGAAGGGTCGATAGAGGTGCTTCCTAATCGGCTTGGAGGAGAAGACTGAGTAGCTGTCCTGATCGGAATTAGTCACCGAGCTGAGAATGTCTTTTAGCACATGCTCAATGCCCGCGTCCCCCTCATAAAATTGCACATTGGCTGTATTAAAATCAGGTTTGAGGTGTTGTAGCTCAGGAATGATGCTCTGTTTAAGTGTATCTATCGCACGTTCAATGCCTAAACGACGCTCCTCTGCCAGCTGAAGTAGGTAGTCAGGATCAACAGGGGAGAATAAGCGACGCCTTCCTTTGGGAAGGTAAGTCACGATCCCTTTTCGTTGCATCTCTTTTAAGCTTTCATAAGTGCTGCCACGATTTATGTCAGATTTATCAGCAATTGATCTTATGGAGCTCGCACCCAGTGATAAAAGTGCTTTATAAATCACTATTTCACGTGGGGTTAGGCCAAGTAATTCAAATATTTCATTATTCATAATTGTCATAAAATTTGTGACAAAAGGGATTGTGTGAAACTATTATTACTTTAAAGTTAGGCGATAATAAAGCGATAATTATCACTAGAGCACTCCCACAAGGAAAGTTAGACACTATGTCAGTTGACGTTGTCATTTTAGCTGCAGGTCAGGGCAGCCGTATGAAATCAAACCTGCCAAAAGTACTCCATAAAGTAGGTGGTAAAGCGATGGTGCAGCATGTGATTGATGCTGCTTCACATATGGTCGATGTTAAAACCCATGTTGTTATTGGTCACGGTGCGGCGCTTGTACGTGAATCTCTTGCCGGACAAACCCTTAATTTTGCCCTACAAGCTGAACAGAAAGGTACAGGGCATGCGGTTGCTCAGGCGATGCCATCGGTTGCTGAAGATAGCGTAGTACTGGTGCTTTATGGTGATGTGCCTTTGACCCAGCCTGAAACCATGAACCAGATGGTTGAGCTAGCGAAACAAGATAATTTTGCGTTGCTTACGGTTAATCTTAATGATCCAACCGGTTATGGTCGCATCGTACGTAATGCAGAAGGTGATGTGATTGCGATTGTTGAGCATAAAGATGCTACAGCAGAACAACATCTTATAAATGAAGTAAATACGGGTATTTTAGCGGTTAAAAGCTGCTATCTTCGCGAATGGTTGCCAAAAATCTCCTCTGAGAATGCCCAAGGCGAATATTATCTAACCGATATTATTGCTATGGCAGCGGGCCAAGGTTTGGTTATTAAGACCATTCAGCCGGATGCGGAAGAGGAAGTACAAGGGGTCAATAACCGTATTCAGTTAGCTGAGTTAGAACGTTGGTATCAATTGCAGCAAGCGGAGCAGTTGATGCTGTCTGGAGCAACCTTAGCTGACCCTAAACGTATAGATGTGAGAGGCAATGTAAATTGCGGTCAAGATATCATTTTGGATATCAATATCGTTTTCGAAGGCGAGGTGACACTGGGTGATAATGTTGTTATTGAGCCTAACTGCTATTTAAAAAATTGCACGATTGGTACCGGTTCTCATATAAAAGCAAATACGTTGATTGAAGACTCAATCATTGGTGAAGCCTGTGATATAGGGCCATTTGCACGGTTACGTCCCGGTACTCTGCTCGCCAATAATGCCAAAATCGGAAACTTCGTCGAAACGAAAAAAGCGATTGTAGGCGAAGGGTCAAAAATCAACCATCTCTCTTACATTGGTGATGCAATCTTAGGAAAGAACGTCAATGTAGGTGCTGGAACCATTACCTGTAACTATGACGGTGTGAATAAATCGACAACCGAGATCGCTGATAATGCATTTATTGGTTCTAACACGGCTTTAGTCGCGCCGGTTAAGGTGGGAAAAATGGCCACAGTCGGCGCCGGTTCAACGATCAGTAGAGATGTAGAAGAGGCTGAATTAGCCATTACCCGTGCTAAACAACTGTCTTTCAATAACTGGAAGCGCCCTACAAAATTGACTAAAGAGAATTAAATTATGTGTGGAATAGTAGGCGCAGTTGCTGCACGTCCTGTCCAGAATATATTGATTGAAGGCTTACGTCGGCTTGAATACCGTGGTTATGATTCAGCGGGTATTGCCCTTTATAGCGATGGGCAAATTAAACGTTGTCGCCGCAATGGTAAAGTACAATCCTTGGCGGATGCCCTTGCCGAGAATCCATTGGTTGGAACAACCGGTATCGCGCATACCCGTTGGGCTACTCATGGTGTACCCCATGAACGTAATGCGCACCCGCATATGTCCGCGGATATTCTTGCGGTTGTACATAACGGCATTATTGAGAACTTTGAAGTACTCAAAGAAGGGTTACAGGAAAAAGGCTATACCTTTACGTCGGATACCGATACAGAAGTAATTGCTCACTTACTTGCTGAGCATTTAAAAACAGAGCCTTGTTTACAACGTGCGGTCGCCCATATCATTACTCAATTGGAGGGTGCGTACGCCTTAGGTGTCATTCATAAAGATGCACCGGACCAGCTTGTTACGGCACGTAAAGGTAGCCCTTTGGTCATTGGTGTAGGTATAGGTGAGAACTTTATCGCATCAGACCAACTGGCATTACTGCCGGTAACTGACCGTTTTATGTTTTTAGAGGAGGGTGATGTCGCAGTTTTAACCCCCTCTGATATTCAGGTTTATGACGCCAATAATAATAGGGTTACACGTAAAGTAAGCCAGTTTGCACATGGTGTGAGTGCGGCGGAGAAAGGTGAATTTAAGCACTACATGCTTAAAGAGATCTATGAGCAGCCGGCGATGATAAAAGCCTGCATGGAGGGCCGTATTAGTGGTGATAGATTGCTTGAGCAATGTTTTGGTGCGAATGCTGCGGATATCTTTGATCAAGTAAAACAGGTCCAGATTATCGCCTGTGGTACCAGTTTCCATGCGGGCATTATTGCTAAATATTGGATCGAAGCGTTCGTTGGTATTCCTTGCATGATCGAAGTGGCCAGTGAGTATCGCTATCGCCCCGTTGTGATTCCGCCGGGCACCTTATTTTTAACGATCTCTCAATCAGGAGAAACCGCAGATACATTGGCCGCTTTACGTGAGGTCCAATCGCGGGTATTAGCCTCTTTAGTTATCTGCAATGTTCCCGGAAGCTCGTTAGTACGTGAATCAGACCTGTGTTTAATGACCAATGCGGGCCCTGAAATTGGTGTGGCATCAACGAAAGCGTTTACAACTCAGTTAGTGGCGTTGATGCTAACGACTATAGCGTTGGGTCGTCGTAATGACCTAACGGCTGAGGTCGAAGCTAAAATTATTCGTGCCTTAAAGGCGTTACCTGAGCAGGTAGAGCAAGCGCTAGCCATGGATAAAGACATTGAAGAGATGGCGCAATCCTTTGCTGAGAAGCATCATGCTCTATTTTTAGGTCGAGGCACGTTATATCCAATCGCTAAGGAAGGGGCGCTTAAACTTAAAGAGATCTCCTATATCCATGCCGAATCCTACCCCGCAGGTGAGCTGAAGCACGGTCCTTTAGCCTTAGTTGATAAAGATATGCCGGTTGTCGCTGTCGCGCCACAAAATGACATGCTGGATAAATTGAAAGCGAACCTACAAGAAGTTAAAGCGCGTGGTGGTCAGCTATTCGTTTTCGCTGGCTCGGACCGAGTACAATCAGAGGACGCCACCCATGTGCTGACGATGCCTGACTGCGATGAGATTATGCAGCCAGTGCTATATACCATCCCCCTTCAGCTCCTCTCTTACCATGTTGCTGTGTTGAAAGGCACAGACGTTGATCAGCCACGTAACTTAGCGAAATCGGTTACAGTGGAGTAATGGCATTATCCCCCCTTGATTGATTTATATCGGGGGCTTTTCTGCATGACAGCGTGGCGTGATTAAGGCCCGCTTATTTTTAATACTATTTAACGGTTTGAGTCGGAAACTATGTACGTTATTGACGGGACACCGATAGAGCAGTGGAAACAAAGCCATCCATTGCTTGATCCCTTAATGGCTGCTCAGCCTTGTTGCTGGATTAATGAACAGAAACGGCCTTTTTGGCTGCCCAGCCAGACCTATCTTTAAAACTCTCTGATATGTCGGATGCCGCCTCTAGGCTGGCACGATTTGCGCCTTTTATCGCCCTTCGTTTCCCTGAAACGCTGGATAATAGTGGCTTGATTGAATCACCTTTGCGGCCAATATCTCACTTTAAAGCTGCGCTTGAAAAGCAGTATGGACGGGGTTTTCCGGGTCAGCTTTATTTGAAATGTGATAACGCCTTACCCATTTCTGGCTCGATAAAAGCACGGGGTGGTATTTATGAAGTTCTAAAATATGCCGAAACGACGGCTCTATCATCAGGGCTGTTAAAGCAAGGGGAGTGTTACAGTCAATTAGCGGCTCCAGAGATGAGGGCTTTATTTAATCAGCATCAAGTCGTTGTTGGTTCTACCGGCAATTTAGGGTTAAGCATAGGGATTATGGGCGCGGCTTTAGGTTTTAAGGTGAGCGTTCATATGTCGGCTGACGCTCGACAGTGGAAAAAGGATTTACTGCGACGTAAAGGTGTTGAGGTTATTGAATATGAAGAGGATTACAGTAAAGCAGTAGAGGAGGGACGTAAGCAGGCGCTGCAAACTGAGAACTGTCATTTTGTCGATGATGAAAATTCGAAGGATCTTTTTCTTGGTTATAGTGTTGCTGCTGAACGGCTTGAAATACAGTTAGACGAACAGAATATTCAGGTGGATGCTGAGCACCCGCTGTTTGTTTATCTGCCTTGTGGTGTCGGCGGTGGACCCGGTGGCGTCGCTTTTGGTTTAAAGCAGCAGTTTGGCGATAACGTACATTGTTTTTTTGCTGAGCCAACCCATTCACCGTGCATGCTTTTGGGGATGTATACGGGCTTATATGATCAAATCAGTGTTCAAGAGATAGGTCTTGATAATAAAACTTGTGCCGATGGCTTGGCGGTTGGCAGAGCATCCGGGTTTGTGGGGCAGGTTATGGCGCATTTGCTGAGTGGTATTTTTACCGTGAATGACGACACGCTCTATAAGCTGCTTGTCTTGATGAAAGATGAGGAGGGCGTCGCACTTGAGCCGTCAGCTTTAGCGGGTGCACCGGGACCCTTCCGTTTGTTCGATGAGGGACAGTCCTACCTAAACAAGTATCAGTTAGGGGACAAGATGGATAATGCCATTCACATTGTTTGGGCGACCGGCGGCAGTATGGTCCCCAAAGAAGAGCAAGATGCCTATTACCGTTTGGGGCAAGGCTTATTACACGGATAAAAAAAGGGCTGCATGAGCAGCCCTTTTTTGTTTTATAAGAGCTTAGGTGTAATTGGCAGGACTATAACCACCTTCAACACCTTTAGATGCGAGTGCTACAGCATCATGGGCATGAAGACTTTCATAGTGTTCAACTTTTAACCAGAAATCTGCGTATTGAGTTTGTGCGTTTAACGCTTGTTTAAGGCGGCGAGCGGCATCTTCACAGAACATCAAGTTATGTCCATTTAAACGGGCAAACTCCTGTTCATCTGCGCGTTTAACCGCTGTTTGCACGGGTGTTTTCAGCGCATCTTCAATCAGATCAATCAGATCTGTTAATGGGAATGCACCCATCTCTTTATTTAATTTAATCCACGCGGTGGCCTGGCTGCGCTGACTATGAGGTGTAGCAAATGAGCCTTTTTCAGAGAGTAGCCATTTTTCTACATCTTCAATATTTAATGAGCCTTTATCGGCAAAGTCAGTGCTAAACGCCTGCTGTAAAAGCTGGCGAGAAAGCGCTGCTGAGCAGGGGCAGGTTGAAGAGTAAGGCACACGTGTTGCCAGCTCTAACACAACTTCATTATCTTTCAGTGTTGCTCTTAATGTTGTTGAGTAGTTTTTCCAGCCGCTGTTATCGCTTTTTAACGCGTCGCGTTTAATCAGGAAATCGAACTCAAAGTTTAGAAAAACCTGAGTACTGATATCGTGATGGCTATCGAGCAGGTGGGATAAAAACTCAGTCAACGCTGGCACATTAAGCGTTTGGTTTTCAAAGAAGTTGCTTAAGGCTAAATAAAGGCGAGACATGTGAATACCTTTAACTTTGGGGTTAACCAAATTAACGTAAGTATTTACACGCGCTTCAATGTTATTGATGCCAAGTTTACTGTCTTCGAACTGCAATGGGACGGTAATCCCATTCATGCCCACCCAGTCCAGAGAGCCGTGGATCTCTGGGTTTTGGTTACTGGTTACATCAGGCAAATTGGTCATGAATCGGATCTTCCACTGTTTGGTTGCAACAATCAGAGCTTATATATTGAATCTATTTATTCAGCTGAATAATACCAATTAGTTGGATCTAAGTGGTCTGTTCTGCATCTTATCTATATAAATAGTTACATGAGGGCGTCTTCCTGAAAAACAAGTCTTTCTAGGGCAACGCAGTAAGCAGAACTTCATTTATTCAGGGTGTTGAATTAAATATTTTCGTACAACTCTAGTCTTAAAGTATCAATATATACGAGGTGCGACGTACCATACCCCTAGCCCAAGGGGTTTGGCAAATCTCTCAAGAAAAAATTAACAAATTAAGTGTTTTTTCGCTGAAAAAGACAGAAGTTGACGCTTTTTGATAATAAATAATTACATTTTGAAGGGGTATTACTTGATTCAGAAAGCCGACTTCTACATTGTATAGAGAAAATTATTGACTGAACTATTTATTCAGTCATAACGTCACATACATAAATACAAAGTCCTTGAGGGCTGCTGCTATGTCTATAGGAGGCCTATAGCATGAACGATCCTATTACTAACTTTGCAATCAACTTTATTGCATTTGTTGGTATTGTCTTTTTAGCTATCTTTGCAATTCTTGCGGTTGTAGCTTTAGTGCTTTATCAGATTGATAAGCACCAGACGACACAAACCATACGTAGAAATTATCCGTTGATAGGCCGCTTCCGGTATATTTTTGAGCATATTGGTGAGTTCTTTCGCCAATACTTTTTTGCGATGGATCGTGAGGAGATGCCATTTAACCGGGCGCAACGATCGTGGGTCTATCGCGCAGCAAAAAATGTCGATAGCACTATCGCATTTGGCTCAACCCGTGATTTAAGGATACCGGGTACGTATTACTTTCTTAACTGTCCCTTTCCTATGCTTAAGGAAGATGCGGTTCAGACCGAAAGTTTGCGCATAGGACCTTATTGTACAAAGCCTTATGATGCGCCGTCGTTCTTTAATATTTCGGGTATGAGCTATGGTGCTATGTCTAAACCTGCGGTGCAGGCATTAGCGCAAGGGGCGAAAAAAGCCGGTTGTTGGATGAATACAGGTGAAGGGGGGCTATCCTCTTTCCATCTTGATTCAGGCTGTGACATTGTTTATCAGATCGGTACCGCTAAGTATGGGTTACGTGATAGCAATGGCAAACTGTCCGATGAGAAGCTGAGGGAAAAAGCGAGCATTGAGCAAGTTAAGATGTTTGAGATCAAGCTCAGCCAAGGCGCTAAGCCAGGTAAAGGTGGTATTTTACCTGGGGAGAAAGTAACTGCGGAGATCGCTGCGGTTCGTGGTATCCCTATTGGAGAGGACTCGTTAAGTCCTAATCGTCACCCTGATGTTGCGTCTATATCTGATCTTTTAGATATGATCGAACATATTCGTGCGGTAACGGGTAAGCCTTGTGGCTTTAAGATGGTACTCGGCGATACGGAATGGCTGGATGAGTTCTGTGAAAGTATCGTAGAGAGAGGCGTCGAGTGTGCACCTGATTTTATTACCTTGGATAGTGCTGATGGCGGTACTGGGGCTGCACCTATGCCATTGATGGATAGTGTTGGCCTACCGTTACGCGAAAGCTTGCCTATATTGGTGAATAAATTGATGGCGCATGACCTACGGGATCGTGTCCGTGTGATTGCTTCAGGCAAATTGATTAATCCAACCGATGTGGCGGCTGCCTTGTGTATGGGGGCTGACTTTGTCGTGACGGGGCGTGGCTTTATGTTTGCGCTTGGTTGTATACAAGCCTTGCAGTGTAATAAAAACACCTGCCCAACCGGAATTACGACGCATAACCCCGATCTGCAACGGGGCTTAGTACCTAAAGTGAAGGCGGATAGGGTGGCCAACTATCATGATCATCTTGTGCATGAAGTTGAAATGATTGCCCATTCGTGTGGCGTAACAGAACCGCGCAAGCTTAAACGTAAGCACTGTGCGATTGTTGTTGAGGGCAGCCGATCTATACCCCTGAATATATTGTATCCAGAGTATTAGGGCTAAAACGCTTATTGACTAACGAAACACGCCAGCCTTAAAGGCTGGCGTTTTAGATTCGGTTAGCTTTCAAGCCAGCACTCTTCAATATGTGCCGCAAGCTCTTTCTCTTCAAAGCGCTGTTCAATAGCACGGCGTGCTTTTAACGCTCGCCGAGAGGCAAGTTTTTTGCGCGATAGTTTCTCTTCCTCTTCAAACCCTACGAGCAGATCGAAGACTTCCGTTTGTACTTCATTTAGGTTTTCGGTATTTCTCAACATCATAAACTCCTGATCTTATCCTAACGGTCAGAAGGCCCATCGAATTTCAGTACATTGAGTAAGTACCATGACGAAGGGCACTGGCGAGTGAGCATGAGAAACAAAAGCATCTTATGCTCTGTTTAAAAACAACCTAACCCTAGTTTTATTATAGCCGCGGCTAAATTTCAAACAGTTTTCGGTTGAATTGTACGTTTAAAGCGAGGCCCATCATAAAAACAGGTTGTTGCAGGGAGATGAACGGAAGATGTAAGAATGGTGAAATAATGGGCAATAAACTGGCGTTATTACCCACTATGATGGTTTTTAAACTATCTTTCGCTTTCCGATAGGTTGGACAGCTTACGTAGCGGAGGACGTTTATCGTTTTGGCGTAATGAGCGCAGGCTACGTTTAATGGTTTTAAGGTGATCGACTAGTCCGGGGCCTAGTTTCATGGCAACGCCAACGGCGAGTACGTCGATGACAACCAGATGTAGTACCCGTGATGACATTAAAGTACTGAGGTCTTTATCTTCTTCCAGATCAATATGAATCGAAATGGTTGATGCTTCAGCAAGGGGTGTGTTGCTTGGGCAAAGCGAGATGACCGTGGTGCCTGTGTCTTTGACTAAGTTGACGGTATGCAGCAAATCTTTTGTGCGGCCCGTTTGTGATATAGCGACGACAACATCTCGCTCATCGAGAGAAACCGCAGAGATCGCCTGCATATGTGGGTCAGAGTAGGAGGTCGTAGACACTTTTAAGCGGTGGAACTTATGTGCCGCATCGGTACAAACGGGTGCCGATGCGCCAAACCCGTAAAACTCAACCCTACGCGCTTTCGTTAGGCTATTGATCGCCGCTTCTACCGTTTCGGTGTCGAGCTGCTCTTTAATATTGAGAAGGTTACCGATCATGGAATCAAAGATTTTCTCTTTAAACTCCATGACGGTGTCTTTGGTGTTGAGTGAGAACTGTTCATAATTTGTATTACTCGCCAAGCCTTGGGCTAGGGTGAGTTTAAAATCCTGAAAGCCATCGTAATTTAAGGCACGGCAAAAACGCACAACAGTCGGTTCACTGACATTCGCTTCAGATGCTAAATCAACGATACGCATATGGATAACCTCATTCGGGTTCCCCAGTACAAAGTCTGCGACCTTCTGCTCTGACTTCCTTAAATTTCCGTGCGCTTCCGCTATCGATTTAAGCAGATTAAACGAATTCAACTAACCACCTCACTACCATCAAGATAAAACCCCTATCTAAAGTATAACAAGCTTATACATGACAGATCACCTTTTAGTGATATTTGTCACGTTTATCATGTGGGCTTGTGTTATCAAGGGTGATAATTCGGGGTTTATAAGGTTAGGTTGGCGGATCTGTTTTAGATCGGTTTATGCCGTATTTTGTTAAACGTGCCGAGGCCTATAATAGAATTGTTCAGTGCGTTATATTACGCTGCAAATAATCATAAATTCGGTACAATACACACTTTCCCATAGATCTGGTGATTTACATGTCTGAACCGCGCGTTGATAAAGAGTTTTACGATCTTAAAGATTGGCAATTAGCTGCTTATTGTGCCGCGATGTCTGAACGAATGTTTCCTAACTTTGCATTGTTTGCGCGGTTGATGGAGTTTGGCGAGCTGGCGAAAATGCGACAGGTTTTGGATGGTGTTTGGGATCACCTTAATAATAGCGGCGCCAAAATGAACTTTGAGGTTCAGCTGGATAATGTCGAAGCTAATATGCCAGATCTGGATAAGTTTGACATGTATGGGGCCTCGCCTGCACTTGATGCGATTGTTGCGTTATTTTCGACGTTGAACACTATATTGTCTGCTGATGCGGGCGAAGTGCTTAATGTGTCTAATATGTCACGTGAGTCTGTTGCAACGTTTATCGAAATGAATGCGGATGATCAGATCTCTGACGAAGAGCTTGTACGCTATATCAATACCCATGACCTAATGCTGCAGGAAGATGACTTCCATGCGGATATCATTGATATCTTGCAGGACGACCTGCCGCGTAGAGAGGCGCTTTCGGAACTTAGAGAGCTCGCTCATAATGGCGGTTATAGTAATTTAGGTATCTGCGACGGCGAATAATCCATGTTAAAAATTGGTTTAGTGCTGCTTGTTATACCGGCATTGATATTGATGACGGTTTTTTTTATAGACCAATCGACTGTCGCCGCGTGTGCGGAGCAGGGTGGATCATATAACTACCAATTAAACGAATGTGATCTGCAAGCAAAACATCCCTTTACCCCGCTCATGGTTCGCCACCCGCTGTTGGTAAATGGCATGATGTTGCTCTCTGTGATTGGGCTACTGCTCTGTATGAAAGGCCTGCTATGGCGCCCTCAAAAAGGATTTAAAAATGATTAAGAAGCTCGTTTGGGCCATTGTATTACTTATTGTTGTTGGCCTTTTTGGTGCTTGGTTAACTCAAGATTATTGGTTGCCGGAGTGGAACCAAACGCTAGCCGAAGAGACTGAGCGTTATCAGCAGGAGGGGCTCGCTTTTGGTCAGCAGGCGGATCAGCAGGCCTGTTTAGAAAAGACCCTCAGCAGTTTTGATCGTTGTTCCGGTTTTGCATGCACCGTTAAACACGGTAAGTTTTTAAATGCCTGTCTGAAACATGCGGCCAACAGCCCTGAATTTTGTAAAGATGTACCCGCCTATAACGAAGAACGTTCCGACGATGATAAAACCTGGGCAAGGGAGAGTTGTTGGGGGCGAGATATTCGAGGGGAAGGTTGCCGATTGTTGATGCGGCAACAGCAGCTGTTTTGTTCTAAACAAACAGATTAATTATAAAAAAGCGGACAGGTTGTTCGCTTTTTTTTTGCCTATCAATTTACAATTTTATACGGCTAGCTTAAGTTAAACGTATGTTTTAAAACGGGTAGCTTTGCTTGTTTGTATAAAAGCTGTACAGTGTATGAACGACGCATAAAGACGTCACATAAAAATAACAAGAAAGTAATGGATGGGGCTGGTAGAAGAAGCCTAGCAGCTCGGGGCGAAGCAACGTTGTACTATGTGGTATTGCGTACTTATGGTAGTTGAAAAAATCAGTATTTGTGCATCGGATGCATCAAGTCATAATTCTGCAGCATTAGTTGAGGATTATCAGTACCAATTAAGTACTGGTATTTTGGATTATTGTGCGTGTAGTTTCACATATGCTACTTCAGTCTGTCGAACTGTTCGCCGTGATGTGGGTGTACCCTCTTTTATTACTGGGATAGGGGGCTAGAATGCAGATTGGTTCCATTGGTTTTCCTGAAGACCAGCGAGTAAAGCTGGAAAAAATATTTAAGCTGTCAAAGCAAACACGTTACACCTTAGTTGATCCTGATTTTGATAACCTGCCTGACCTAATGTTGGTCTTTGGTTTTGATCTAGATGAACATCCTGAACTTGCAAACCTTCCCCCTGGTTACCACTCACGTTTGATCTTAGTCGGCCGTGGTAGACCCCATGATAAAAGTTATACCTGCCTTGGTTATCCGCTCGTTTCCTCACGTGTTTTACGGACGTTAGATAGTGTTACGCGTGAAAATGAAGAGATGGAGTGTGCGACGCCTCAAACGGATGAAGAGAATCGGTTTAGTAAATATGATGATATCTCTCCAGAGGCGGAGACACTGCCCTCTAGTCGCAGTGGTTTCAACGTCCTTGTTGTTGATGACAATGAAATTATGCAGCAAGCCTTAGATGCTGAGCTTCAGTTGCTGCCTTTACCTGTGAGTGTGCATTTTGCAGCGACAGGAGAGGAGGCGTTAGAGAAGGTTGCTGCCCATAGTTACGATTTTATCTTTCTTGATGTTGTTATGCCGGGTATCGATGGTTTCGAAACCTGTGCAGAAATGCGAAAACATCCAGACTTAAAGAAAACCCCAATTATTATGCTGACGTCTAAAACTTCTCCTATGGATGAAGTTAAAGGCATTATGTCAGGCTGTTCCACTTATTTGACCAAGCCGATAGAGCATGAAGAGTTTCAAAAGGTGATCAGTAGAGTGTCTAATTGGGTTGACGAGTTTCAAAAAGCTTAATGATATTGGAGGCGGTTGGTGAAAAAAGTTCTTGTAGTGGAAGATGATCCGGTTCAACAGAAGCATATATGCACAGTGTTGGTGGGATGTGGTGTCGAGGTCATTGCTGCCAGTGATGGGAAGCAAGGATTGGAGAAGGCAAAAAACGAGAAACCGGATTTAATCTTTATGGATATTGTGATGCCTGAGATGGATGGTTTTTCTGCATGCCGACAAATCACTACAGATGAGCTGACGAAGCATATTCCTGTTGTACTTGTTTCAAGTAAAAAGGAAGAAGCGGATAAGGTTTGGGCTCAGCTTCAAGGCGCTTCAGCGATGGTGTCAAAACCATTTACAGATGAAGACCTCCTTGCGCAGATTAACGCACTGACGTAACAGAGTGGGATGATGGATACTCAGCAAGCCAGTACTGATCAAGGAAGTTCATCTGAATTTCATCAAATTAGGCATGGATTTGAAGTGGGCAGCTGCCCACTTCTTATCTCGGAAAATACACGAGCAGAGGTGGTTAAAGCGCCGGCTATTTGTGCTATTCCGTCAACGCCTGATTGGTTTTCAGGCTTTATCAATCATCGCGGAGAGACAGTACCTGTTTATAACTTGAATAAGTATTTACAGATACTTGATGAGACCGATGATGCACAAGACTGGGTTTTGTTGATTGATGATCACCCCTACACGGTAGGGATCCTTTTAAAGTCTCCACCGCAAAGTGTTGTGGACCCTGAACGGCTAGATGAGGTGGCCATAGGGCTGCCTGAAATTATAGAAAGCACTGTACGTCATGTTTACAGCGATAAAAAAAATAAATGGTTTGAGGTCGATCATCGGCTTCTATTTCTAGCCTTAAAGAAACAGTTCTAAAAAGTACGGAGAGTTAGATCTATGCAATCGTTTTGGGAGTTTAAGAACGTACGGATACCGATTAAGTTTGCCATCGCGTTGGCACTGCTGTGTGCTGGCTTGATCTTTATGAGTGCTTCTTACTATCAGACAATCGTTCTGCAAGAAAAAGCACAAGCGCGTTCGCAGGACTTGAACGACTTTCTACTTTTGGTCAGTCGCATACAGGCAAACGTATCCGAAGCACGTTATCAAGAGAAGAGCTTCCAAGCTGAGAAAGAGATGGATCAGCTCACGATGTATAACGACATCATGGAAACGGTTGATACCGATATACTTAGTTTAAAAGCGTACCTGCGTACCGACGAAGATAAAGCGTTGGTTGAACAGTTTCAGGCCATCATTGACCAATATCAAGATACGTTTTATGACGCATCTGAAGCGAGTATGGAGATTGGTTTAAGCAAAGAGGCTGGGTTGTCCCAAGAGATTCGTACGTTGATCTGGCAGACCGAGCCACTGGTGGTATGGCTTGAGCGTAGCTGGATACGGGAAGAACTGAATACCCTAAGCACCAACATTGATGAATTTGTCGCCGGTGATGGACAAACGGTCACCGCTGAGCAAGTACAAGCAAATATCGTTCGCTTAAAGAACCAAATTGAAGCAACTAACCTGCGTTCGGCAACTCAGCGCTCCACGTCAAGCAACCGTGAAACCGCGGTGAGCAACATGAACCGCGTTGACGAACTCTTTGTTCAACTAGCAGATTCTGTTGAACGGAAATATACACAATATACTCAATTACAAACGATCATCGCCCAACTAGCACCTAAAATCGACGAAGTGACCGAGCTTGCCGCTGCTTATAAAGTGCAGAATGACAACTTGCAGCTTGATGACATGAAAGAGATGGCAACCTACTTCTTCATCTCAATGGGGTTAATGATTACCGCCTTAGCGGTCTCCATGTCGATTGTAAAATATGGCGTAATCGATCCACTGAGAAATATACAAAACGCAATTGACCGGGTACGTAACGGTGAGGTTGATGCGCGTAGTGAGCTGGACAGTAAGGATGAGCTAGGTCAGTTATCCAACGTATTGGATAGCATGCTGGAAGAGAAAGAGAATGCCTTGCAGCTTAAAGAAGCTGAAAACAAACGCCTTAACAGCTCCATTATTTCGTTAATTCAAAACGTTTTCCAGATATCGCAACGGGACCTGACCGTGCGTGTACCTGTAGCTGAAGACGTAACCGGGGCAATATCGGACTCCGTTAACCAGCTGGTTGAATCGATTGAATCGGTACTGCTTGAAGTTAATGTGGTTTCGGGTCGTGTAAACACCGCATCCGCACAGGTGAAATCGCAGTCAGAAACGGTACTTAGTTATGCCGAGCGTGAGAAAGAGGAGATCAGTGAAACACTCGATGGTCTTGATTCCGCGATTAAAGCGATGGAGTTAATCTCTAAGCTGGCGGTGATCTCAAACAATGCCTCCCAAAAAGCAATCAAAACATCGGAAACTGCGATGGATTCCGTATCGCAGACAATTGAGAGTATCAATAAAATACGTCAAACCATCCATGAGGCGGAAAAACGTATCAAACGCTTGGGTGAACGTTCGCAAGAGATTGGCGGTATCGTGAACTTGATCAATAACATCTCAGAACGTACCCACGTACTGTCGCTTAATGCGAGCATGCATGCGGCCTCTGCAGGTGAAGCCGGACGAGGCTTGATGGTGGTGGTAGATGAGGTACAGCGCCTCTCAGAAAACTCCCGTGAAGCAACCTCTGAAATTGAATCCCTTGTAAACAATATTCAGCTCGAAACCGCTGATACCATCAACGTAATTAACAATGTAATCAGTGACGTTGTTGAAGGGACACGCCTTGCAGAGGAAGCGGGTGAGCGTATGGGCGAAACACGAACCACTACCCAAACCTTGGTTGACTCCGTTGTGCGTATCGCGCACAGCTCGGTTAAACAGGCGAAAGTGGCAGAGGAACTTCGTGAACGTGCAACAAGCATTAATGAAACGACTCAAGCGACAAATGCTGAGATGCGCCAGCAGGCTGAACTGTCTGATGAATTGGTAGATGCGGCTCAAGAGCTTCAGAAATCAATCAGTGTATTTAAATTGGCCACGACTGAACACTAATAGGGTAGAGATCAATGTTTGATCCTAAACTAGCCATCGAGTGGCTGAATGCAAAACAAAAACTCTGTCTTAAGATGGAGTTGCCGCTGACTGAACTGATCGTCGAGCTGTATGAATATGTCGACCAGTTCAGTGAGCATGACCTGCCCGGCTTAGCGGATTTTCTAGCGCTTTATGCTGAGTTATTAGAATCTTTACCTGAGGTGCATTTTAAGCAGGTAGAACCCGTTATTCACCGCTTATCTGAGCACTTAGATGGGGTGTTTGGTCGCGACCCTTCAGGGGTGGCTAAAGGCTTAGTGGCCTGTTTACAAGATGTGGCTTGGTCAGAACCCCTGCCTGAAGAGGATAGTGGTTTTTTACTGGAACTGCTTGAACTGGATTGTCAGCAGTTAAGCGGTATCGATTCGGTTGCCGCTGTTGTGCCTGCTAATGAGGACCTGCCGGCGGTAGAATCACTATCGGCTGCCGGTGATGTCGACGCGGACCGCGCGGGTTCATCCAGTGAATTAGCCAATGATGTCGTAGCGCCTGCCCCCTTACTGGCAGCCTCCATAAAGGTCGAAGAGGCTTTTCCTGATCTGTTTGCTTTGCTTATGGAGATGGGTACTGCGTTACCTGAGTTTAGTGAGGCCCATACCGAACAGTTCTATGAGCAGATCGATACCCACTCTGAACATGATTGGTCTGGGTTTTCTGACTTGCTTGCCCTCTATGGGGAGCTACTGGCCCAGCTAGAAGGGGGTGATTCCGCCCCTTGTGCGACTGAACTTAATCACGCGATTCTTGAGCTACTATCCGATCCCGTTGCCGACAAGGTTTCACCGATTCTCTCTTTAATGACTGATGAGCGTTGGCCTGAACCGGTTGCGGCTGAAGACACCGCATTTTTAAGTGACCTTTTACAACATGATATAGAGCGGCTGAATAGTGATTTAACGATTTTAGATAGCCACTATGATGCTGAAGAGATTGAGCCGTTAGCGTTAATTAAAGAGGTTATAGAACCTCTAGAATTGCCTGCTACGGATGAGGCGCAAGCGCCTGTTACCCCATCCGAAGCGGCCATAGAACCGACGATAGAACCGACGATAGAACCGCCCCTATCTTTACCTGAACCTCCTAGCTTTTGCGCTATCGACTTTACGCTTTTGCAGCAAGAGGGGCCAAAAATCGATCCAGCTGTGGTCGATATGCTATCCCAGTCGGTAACGGGATTGGCGCAAAAATGGCAAGCTAGTGCGCCCGAACGCACCTTACTGGAAGAGTCTGCTGATTTACTAGGTACGGTTATTCGGGCATTGGACACCATCAATCTTATTGGTGCCAAAGTGCTGGTGGAAGGGTTGATACTTAACCTTAACTACTTTCTTGAACATGACCTTCCGCTGTCGGTTGATTCTGTTGAATCTATTCATGCGTGTTTAACGGGGCTACAGGATTATTTTGTTGATATCAGTATCTACGAGCGTCAACAAACACTGCTTGATCAGTATGTCGATACACAACTCCCTTGCCGTCCGAGCGTAGAGCAAGCCTCGTTTATCATGGGGCTACTGGCGCTGGCGTCTTTGCAACGCAGCGGAGATATAGAGCAAGAGCAAGCAAGTGCTGCGGATATCGCGTTGCAAGAGACGGGAGAGGTTGATCCCCAATTGCTCGATATGCTGCACCATGAACTACCGACCTTGTCTGAAGCCTTTCTCGATAACATACAGAAAACCTTTGCCGCGTCGGATAAAGAGGCGTTACGCAGTGCGCAACGGGCCGTGCACACCTTAAAAGGGCTGGCGAATATGGCCGGTATTAAAGGTGTGGCGAACTTAGCCCATCGGCTTGAAGATGTGATGGAGTATCTGACCGATGCGGATCAGTTGCCCACCGGTCCCCTAAAAGATGACCTTTTTGAAGCGGCGGACTGTTTAGCGGCGATGTCAGAAAGTGTGATTGAGGGCACGCCTGCACCCGATAATGGGTTGCAAATACTGCAGTTGATTATGGACTGGGATTATCGACTCAAAACCGAGGGGGTGTCAGCGCTAGAACAGGCGGTGACCTCATCTGTTGTGAGTAGCCCTGCCGCGCTTGAGCCGTTAGCCTCTGATCCTACTCCGCCTGAGCAAGAGAAAGCGTCAGAGGATAAAACGGGACAGGAAAACACGCCCGAGGAGTCACCTGTTTTCCGTGTGCCTCGCTCTATTTTGGATAACCTTTTCCGTTTGGCCGGCGAATCAAGCACATTGAATACCCAGCTGGATGAGGAGGTGACACAGCTGCGTGGGTTTACACGTACCAATCGTGAGCGTCACCGTATTTTACAGCGCGTACTTTTTGAGTTGGAGCAGCAGTTCGACGAGCAGATGAATACCCAGTCTGAGCTTGATGAAAACTCAGAAGATTTTGATCCACTCGAGATGGATCGATATAACGAGATTCACACGACCCTCTCCCGTGTACATGAGGCGGTTGCCGATGTACGTGAGATCCAACAGGAGATGGAGGGGCATATTCAGAGCTTAAGCTCTTTGCACATTGCGCAGTCGGGGTTACAGAAAGAAACCCTCGATAACGTGCTCAGCACTCGATTAGTGCCGGTAAAAACCATCACCTCCCGTTTGCAGCGTATATTGCGTCAAGCCTGTCGAGCCACGGAGAAGAAAGCCAACCTTATCATCGAGGGTGAAGACACACTGGTTGATAGCTATATCCTGAATCAGCTGGCCGATCCTTTACTGCACATCATCCGTAATGCGGTGGATCATGGGATAGAAACGCCTCGTTTACGTTTACAACGCAGTAAGCCTGAAGAGGGCACGATCACGCTGACATTCTCCCTGCAAAACGCCATGATTGATGTGAAATGTCGAGATGATGGCGATGGTATTAACACGCAGCGAGTACGTGCTGTCGCCGAGGAGCGGGAGCTGATTGAGCCGGGTTTAACGCTCTCGGATGACGAGATTAATCGATTAATTTTGATCCCAGGGTTTTCCACACGTGGTGAAATTAGCCAGTTGTCGGGACGTGGTATCGGCATGGATGTGGTGTATCAGCAGATTTTACGCTTACAAGGTACGCTAGATATCACCTCGCGCAGCCGCGAAGGCACGGAGCTTCATTTAGCGATGCCCGCCAGTTCGCTTATGGTACGCACACTGTTGGTTCGTTGTGGGAAACAGGTTTTTGCCTTAGCGGGTCATGGTATTGAACAGAGTTTGATATCGCTAGATGGAACCTTTAACCATGAGGGTGAGGCGTTGCTATTCCAGCATGAAGGGGAGGATTACCCCGTGTATATGCTTGAGCATCTTCTCGATGAGCGCAGTTATAATTATATGGAAGCTGAAGCCATTCATCCGGTGTTGATTATCAATATGGCACAAGGTGAACGAGTGGCTGTTTTGGTTAAAGAGGTTATCGCCCATCGCGAGTTAGCCTTCAAGCAGATGGGGGACTATCTGCCGGATTTGCCGGGCTTACCTGGGTTAACGATCTTGGCCAATGGTCAAGCGGCACCGATTGTCGATCTACCGGGACGTATTCGTTATAAACGCTCGATTTTCAATGAGCAGCCGTTACTGGCTGACCTTGAGACGGAGCTAGAACTGCCGCGTATTCTCGTGGTGGATGACTCATTAAGTGCACGTAAAACGCTGGAAACCCTATTGAAAGATACGGGTTACGAGGTGATGACGGCCATTGATGGTCTGGATGCCTTAAATCAGATGCGTAAACGCCCGCCGGATCTTGTCATTACCGATATGGAGATGCCAAGAATGGGTGGAATTGAGCTATCAACGGTGATCCGTAACCGCAATGAAACGGCTCACCTACCTGTGATTATGATCACCTCCCGTTCAACGGAAAAACATCGCACAGAGGCTGTAGACGCGGGTGTCTCTGCATATTTAACAAAACCTTGGTCTGAAAATCAGTTATTAGATCAAATTGATGACCTATTGGCTGAAGTATGTATCTGATAAAAGGATGGTTTTTATGAAGGCGTTTAAATATCTGCTCCTCTGTTTTCTCTTTATAAGCAGCGCACCTCGTGCTGAAATAACGTCGATAGAAGCCTTTATAAATGCATCCTCAAATCAGACGAGGCTCACTCAGGAGATGCTGAAAAACTATATATTAATCGGTATGTCCGTGCGGGGACGAAAAGCGGAGCAAGACTTAAAGGCGGCTATTGCTGAGTATGAAGCGGCTGAAAAAGAGATTCTTAACTTCGCTAATGCGCATTCACAGGTGCAGACGCTATCCTACGCTAAAACGGATACCGTTCGAGAGACCTTCAAAAAGGCGGCGGCGCACTGGGTACAGGTAAAACCTTTATATGAACAAACGCCGGCCCCAGAAAATGTTGAAGAGGTTCGCGCACAAACCGAGCTGCTTTTATCGGAGTGGCGTACAGTAACACAAGAGATTGTTGCAAATACTGAGAGTAAGTATGGATCTCTCATCAGTACAGCAGGATTTGTACGCATGCTCTCTCAGCGGGTAAACAGCTACTACGCACTGCGGGCGTGGGGCTTTGATGACCGTTATTCTGAGCCATTTATGATGTCGTTAACGCTGTTTGAAGAAAACCGGAACACCCTTGAAAGTAGCCCGTTGAACAACGAAAAAATAAAAAATGAGCTGAGCAAAATACAGAAAGACTTTAAGCGTTTTAAAGATCTATCCGACACGCATGTGAATAAAGCGTTATTACCTTTGATTACGCGTTCAGCGGGCAAAATTACAGACAGTATGGATAAAGTGACAGCGTTGTATATGTATCAGGGGCTACAGTTTTAGCCCCTGAACTTGTCGTGCTACGGTGTGCGATTAGATTAGATCGTTAGGACTAGCTTACCTTTCACTTTACCTGTTTTACTCTCATCAAATGCGTTACCCACCTGTGCTAGAGGGTAGGTATTTGCCAGATTTAAGCATAGTTTTTTCTCGGCGTATAAGCCTGCAAGCTGACCTAACTGGTCACTGTTGGGCTCAACACGAATCGGTTCGACGTTTACCTTGATCGCGTCTCCCGCAGCAATAACCTCGTCTTTAGTGGCCGAAGGTAAGGTAACTAAAGTGCCGCCCGGTTTTACACAGGCCAGTGCCTCAATACCGACCTGACCGCCGATGCCATCGATGACAAGGTCGACATCTTTAGCGTGGTCGGTAATCTTTTGGGTGTGATAGTCGATGACTACATCCGCGCCGAGGGCGGTTAAGAAATCATGGTTAGCGGCTGATGCGGTTGTGATGACCTGCGCGCCCGCCCATTTCGCCAACTGTATTGCCAAATGGCCAACACCGCCTGCACCGGCTAGGATCACGACCCGTTGCGAGGCTTTTAAATTGCCTTTATCAAACAGCGCTTGCCATGCGGTCAAGCCGGCTAAACCTAAGCCAGCGGCCGCTTCTACTGGCAGTTCGGCGGGCCGTAAACTGATCTGGTCAACAGGTGCGGCAACATACTCAGCGAAACAACCGGCACGCTCAGGAAAGCGGATAAAGCCAAAAACAGGGTCGCCTACCGAAAAGGTGGTTACATCATCCGCGATTTTAGCCACAGTACCGGCAAACTCCCAGCCTGGAACAAAAGGTAGGTCGCCAATAAAAGGCGCTGCACCACCGCCGCTACACGTTTTCCAATCAATTGGGTTGACGCCCGCTGCTTGGTTTTTGATTAAAACCTGTCCAGGGTTAAGCTCGGGTTCTGCTAATTCGGTATAAGATAAGACTTCGTTAGATCCAAACTCACTGATCTGTATTGCTTTCATTTACAACTCCAACGGATGAATAAGTAACCCTTACTAAAAACTAAGTTATATAACCTATGCAGGGCAGCCGACAACACTGTTTTTTGGTAGGCTAGCTATCTTTAGGGACCTCTGAAAGGATAAAGGGTTCCGTTTTGATAGCAACAAGTAAAGGCGAGAGTGATGTATCTGGCAATAATAGAACAGTTTTTATTTTGGGGTGGGTTGTTGGTCTTTCTTGTCTCTTTAGCAATGTATGCTGGAAGAACTAAAGATTACAAGTCATTGGTGGAGTTTTGGAAGCCAACGATTAATATGACTAAACGTGAGTTTGACGTTAATCGTGCGGGCTTAACGATGATGATTGTGGCGGTAGCCATTCGTATAATTAACTTCTTGATATAGTAAAGGCGATTATGAAAGGAAATCCTATTCGAGGAGCAGGGTATTTACTGCGCGGATTGCAGATGTTACCTGATCCACAAATTCGGCCCTTTGTGCTGGTGCCGCTTTTAACCAACATTATTTTGTTTGTGGGTGCGATTTGGCTGCTGTTTAGTCAGTTTGGCGGTTGGGTTGATGCTTTGATCTCTGCGTTTCTACCCGATTGGGAGTGGCTATCATTTCTGCACTATATACTCTGGCCAGTGATGGCTGTGCTGGTCTTTGTGATGGTCTACTACAGCTTTTCTATAGTCGCGAATATCATTGCGGCCCCTTTTAACGGTTTTCTGTCTGAGAAGGTTGAGAAGCGTTTAAGAGGTGATGTGATTACCGATGAAGGGTGGCAAGCGGTTATTGCCCTTATTCCCCGCTCAATTGGTCGTGAGCTATCTAAATTAGCGTACTACCTACCGCGCGTGTTGTTTTTGCTGCTGTTGTCAGTGATTCCCGTGGTGAATATTGTGGCGCCTTTTCTCTGGTTATTATTTGGCGCTTGGATGATGGCGATTCAATATTGTGATTATCCTATGGATAATAATAAGGTGAGTTTCAAAAACATGAAGTTGATGCTGAAATCAGACCGCTTTACTGCGATCGGTTTTGGCGGTTTAACGCAGGTGGGGATGATGATTCCGATACTGAATCTTGTTTTGATGCCTGCGGCGGTTGTTGGCGCAACCATTTACTGGGTCGAAGCACATGCATCGACTGAGATCGATCTAGGTCAGAAAAAGTTAACGCCTTAAATCGGTTGAGACTACACCCGCCTAAGGTGGTGTAGTCTACTGATCTTCTCTGGGGGCTTGTTCAAACCCCAGCTGTTTTTGTTCCTCGTAGCTATTATCGTCAGGCTCTTGGCGTGTCGTGATAATTTCTGGTGGGAAATGGCACGCGAATGTACTGCCTTTTCCTACTTTACTCTTAATCGTTAACTGCCCGTGGTGGCGTGCGAGAACATGTTTAACAATGGCAAGGCCTAAACCTGTTCCCCCGCTTGCTGAAGAACGGCTTTCATCGACGCGATAGAATCGTTCGGTTAGGCGAGGTAAATGGATGGATTCGATGCCCGGTCCATTATCTTTTACTGAGAAATGTCCCCCTTGTTCATCGACCCACCAGCTTATCTTAATATGGCCTTCTGCCGGGGTGTAACGCACGGCGTTGTAAACTAAGTTAGAGAAGGCGCTGTGGAGTTCTATCTCTTGGCCCGAGAGGTCGTGAAGTGGGTCAATATCGACCGTAAAGGTGTGACCTTTTTCCTGCGCCAGTTGTTCAGCCCCCTCCATAATATGTTGAATCACCGTGTGAATCTGAATGGGTTGCTCATCAGAGATTTGATGGCTGGCTTCGAGCCTAGAGAGTAAAAGCAGGTCCGATACTAAATTTTCCATTCTACGGGCTTGTTGCTGCATGGAGCCTAACCCGCGAATGAGAGGGCGAGGCAGGTCTTGATCAAGAAAGGTTTCTAAATAGCCACGGATTACGGTTAGCGGGGTGCGTAGCTCATGGGACGCATTCGCGACAAAGTCCTGACGGGTTTGTTCTAAACGCATAATGCGTGATACATCACGGGCGACTAATAATCGATCGGCCGCCCCAAAGCGCGTAATCTGATATTGAATTTTAAGATCATTATGTGCCGGCGATGGCAGGGTG
>CANNZV010005232.1:0-29716 GCA_947561585.1 Caprella mutica | reverse complement strand
AAATCACCTAGTTTACATCGACTAGACCGCTACTTTGAGGTATTAGGAAAACACTTTAAAGCGGATTTTTTAGCCCTTTATGAAAAAAAGATTCGTCATTATATGGACATTCATACTGGTAGAGGCAAATACCAAGAGTGCTGTCAATACATTGATAAAATCATTCAGTTAGATGGATTGGAAATTGCTAAAACAATTGTGGCGGATTGGCGGAAAAAATATCCTAGGCGACGAGCGATGATAGAGGAATTGCGCCGATATAAATGGTAAAGTAATTGGTCGTTGATATGATTGCAAGATTGTGTGATTGTATGACTGTATGATTGTGTACATCACGTGTACAATCACACAATCTTACAATCACACAATCAAAAAATAAAATAATAGATTATTTTTGTCCGACTACTTATTTGGCTGTAAGTGCTCAAAAAAGGACTTATAGCCAAATAGTCCATTTAACTTGGTTATAAGTGTATCAATATGCTGATAGGATCATTTTAGTTAACATTAAATTATAAAAATCAAAATCAACAAATGGAATTTAATATAAATACAATTAAGGTTGGTCAATATGTACGTGTAAAAAAAGGAACTAAAGCACCTGATTTTGACGATCAACTCATGGACGGGTGGCAAGGTATAGTAAAAGAAATCACCAAAAAAGGAGAGCTTATAGAAATTGAATGGGATGTACAAACGATTTTAAATACCCCCTATCAATACTTGCATAACGTTATCAGTAATGGCTATGACTATGAAATAATGAACCTATTAATTAGTGACCTAGAACCCGCCAAGGAAAGGGCAGCTACCGCTAAAGAGCAGAATGCGCTCTATGCTAAACTTTACTGGATTGACTTTTATGATGACCAATCAATAGATGAGGAGTATGCAAAAATATTTAAAGATGTAGATGTGAAGGACGAATTTGCCATGCTAGAAAAATGGGAAGAACACCTGTCTAAGGAGCTACAATTTCCATTTGAAGTACAAGTAGAAGAATCGGAAGGAGGTAATCTCCGATTCGGCACTACATTCAAATTATTAGCTATAGGCGATTATGACGATATGCATGGGATATTCGGAATAGGTAAAGGAAAGATGGGGGCTGTTAATTTCCCTATTTGCAACTTAGAAGCGACTGATCAACAATCAGAAAATTATGGACTTTTGACAAATTATGTGGTTTGGTTTGCTAATAGATGAGGAATCATTTTTAGGACAGAAATAGCTGTCAATTTGACGGATTCTACACAACTTGCTTTATTTCTCGCCCTCTGTCGATGAAGTCGCCTGCAAATATGACTTTGCGTGTTGGGTGCTCTGGTAGACGCTGTTTTTGTTTTTATGGTAGTATTAGTTTTTGGAGTAAGGTTTCTAGTTGGATGGCGTGGCGGTGGATGTCTCTTATTAGGTCGTAGATGATGAAGTTAACTTTAATATTATTGAAAGTACAATTCTAGCAACCCTAATATATTATCTGAATATATTTCTACATTTGTATTATTGCAGCTACATTCCTTTCATTGATAAGTCACTACATATACCATTTTTTTTAAACCATATTACAATCTAGTGAATCTGAATCCATATAGATAAAGGTGGTAATTATTTATTCCCAATTGGGTAAACTTATTAGAATATGAAAAGACGTAACTGGGTAAGAGAAGAATTGATTCTTGCTCTTAATTTATATTTAAAACTGCCTTTTGGGAAAATGCACTCGAGAACTCCTGAGGTTATTTATTTAGCAAATATTATTGCTAGAACCCCAAGTTCTATTGCAATGAGATTAGTGAACTTCGCAAGTATTGACCCTTATCATCAAAAACGAGGTATAAAAGGATTATCTGGTGGAAAAAAACAAGTAGAACCAATTTGGAAAGAATTCATTGAAAACAAAGACGACTTAATATTTGAAAGTGAAAAAATTCTCGCTAAGAGAGAATCGATTTCAATTGAAACTAAATTCGAAAAATTATTATCAGGCACAGAAAATTTAATAGGAGAATCTAAATTGCGTGAAGTTAAAGTACGAATTAATCAGAACGTCTTTAGGCAAATCGTACTTGCAAACTATTCTGGTAAGTGTGCAATTTCAGCCATTGATATTCCTGAACTGTTAGTTGCAAGTCACATAATGCCTTGGTCAAAAGATAAAACTGAAAGACTTAATCCTGAAAATGGTATTTGCTTATCTTCATTATATGATAAGGCCTTTGACAAAGGTTTAATCGGTTTAAATTTTGACTATTCAGTTCTAGTTTCTCCTTCGTTAAAAAGGAATATTTCTAAACCATATTTCGAGCATTATTTTGGGCATTTAGAAAATAAAATAATTTCTCTCCCGCCAAAATATTACCCAAAAAAAGAGTTTATAGAATTTCACTTGGATACTATCTTTCAGAAATAACAAATAAATGTTAATCCTAAGCATATAATTATAGTGAATATTTTCAATACAGTATAAAGTAAAAGAAGTAAAGGTAATCAGAAGGTAACATTAGCTTTAATTTCAAAATATTCATAGTCCATTCTTTAATTACTCCGTTTAGTTCTTTAATTAATCAATAAACTCAAATCATTGATTAACAATTACTTATACTTATCGAATTAGCTATTCCTTTAATTTTCACTCAATTTCTTTAATTAAAATCCACTTAGATCTAGTTCGGCTTCCTACATTTCTAATTTGTGCATTTGCTAATTCTCTAAGTAAGTTATTTATTTTAATCTTGCGCTGCTTTTGGGTCATGTATTCTGGTAATTTATCCAATAATAGCTCCTCAATATCCCTTCTATTCGCAGAACCATGATTTTCTATATGTTGGATAATGAATTGCTGATAAACTGCTTTATCTAAGCCTCTATTCCTAGTATAAGCAGCTTTTTGATTAGTAATTCCAGCAATCTTTGCGGAAATAAAATAATTAGGCTTCCGCCCTTCAATCAATTTCTTCCACCGCAATTTTTTAACCGCCTCCTCCGTCAAATCTGCCCCTCTCCCCTTCTGAACTTTATCCAATAAAATAACTTCCGTTAAATCTAGATCCTCTTTTTTCTCTATGAGTAGTTTAGAATAATTTTCATCAATCGTATGTCCATACATTTCCAAGACCACCTCATCTCTAGTAGATTTTCGATAATCAGGTAAAGGAAAGAAACGATCTCGTTGACTGCGATACATTTTATGAATACCATATCCCAAGGTATCAATCATGTTGAGATTAACCATAGCATCTGCCAACCATCTATTTCTATATTTTTTAGGTGTTTTATTGCCAAAACTATATTCTTCTGCTTCTCCTTCAAAGAAAGAGCCAACACTCGTAAATTCCAATTTATTCACTTTCTCCGTCAATATGATTCTGGAATGTCGGCTATAATCTTGATGAGCTATACAATTATTAAGTGCTTCCAAAATAGATTCAGGATCGTATTTTTTAACTTCTGTCGCTACCAATTGATTATCAGGAAAGAATTTATATTTCACATTTCGTATCTGCTGTAAGACTTCATTGATCGTTAAGAATAAAGGCATTTCAAAATGCTGATAGGCCTTCTCTTCCGTGTCTAATTTCCAAGTAATTTGTGCCACCGCAGGAGAGATTAAATGTGCAGATTCTGGTTTACCTAAAAGGATAATGGCCGTATTGGTTATTTGCCCATCAATCGTAATTTTTGCTTTATTGAGAAAGGTTAACTCGTCCCAATTATCAATGTCCTTATAAAAAGACTTCGTAGAAGATTTCTCTTTAAATTTTGCTCTTGCCTTTTTGACAGCGACAGGGTCCAAATCTTTTAGTGTTGCTCCTTTGATAATTTCAGCTGACCAATCAATCGCTGAATTATAAATCGTTCTGATATAATCTGGATACTTATTTAAATCGGTTAGATTGGAACCAATTCTAATTTTAAGGTTATTTTTAAAGAACGTAGGTTGGCTTATGGCAGCAGGAATCCTAAAAACTTCGATACGTACACCTTCCACATATTGACATTCATAGTGCTGAAAGGCAATGGATGGATTTAATAATCGTCTTATCCATAATTCTGCTTCTTGTCCTCCTTCTTTTCTTGATTTGAATTTAAATGTACTGTTACAAACAGCATGAGTCTCATCTTCAATACCGAATAATAAATAAGCGTAAGGTTGATTCGCAATACAAGCAGCATTCGATAAGCCTGAAATATACAAACCTAATCGCTCATTCGTGGTCGCATTCCCTTTTTTAAATTCAATCCATTCTGTTTCTTTGGGCAATCCTCGCAATTCGTCTATTAATTCAATTAACTCCTTATTTGTCATGATGTAGATTTCTCATTTAATAGTAAAACAAATGTAGTTTTTTTAATTAAATAGAGTGTAAAACACTTCTTTGATTATTGCTTTTTCTAAGGAATAATATAAAGTACAAAATACGAAAAATTACGTAAAAAGAGTTTAGTAAGCGCTCTCCTACCGTTTTTAAAGCAAAGAGAAGCAGGCATCAAGAAAAGGGATATATTTCGTTTTAAAAATAGTAAAAGTACATTAGCAAAAGTCTTTCAAAAACAAATTTTGGACGCCTATCCATTTCTATAATCGTCCAAAACGCTCTTTTTTCCTAGTTTTGGCCGATTATCCCTAGAAAAATTGGAGCGGTTTCGCTTTTCCTGCAACGATTCATCTCCCTCATTCCCACCCTTTCCAAAAGAAAAAAATCAATAAATGCCCTCCAAGCCACTACTTTTAGTAATTTTGTTATCCTAAAAAGAGAAGTAAACAGCGTAACGAAATTGTTATACTCTTTTAAAGGGGCTATTTTTTTATACTTACTACACTCATAATCAATATTTTGGGAGTAAGTATAGTAGCTATTTTAGGAAGAACGAATAGGACACGAATTAAACTGATACAAGGGATATACATAGCGTCTTCCGTCGTATTTTCGCAGAAGCAATAGGCAGCGTAGCTAAAAGCAGTTCGTAGTCGACCAGAAATCCGTGAAAATCCTTTTAATCCGTTCCATCCGTGTCCTATTAAGTCCCGTTTTACCCGTCAGTAGTGTGGACAGTTAAATACAATTAACCAATCAACAAACAACGCAACGTATGGTGTTTTTGGAATTCGAAAAACCTTTAGAGAGTCTATATGCGCAATTAGAGAAGATCAAAGAGGTCGGAGAGCAAGGCGTAGTGGATGTATCTGCGACGATTACAGATTTGGAGAATAAGATCAAATTGCAGCGAAAAGAAATTTATTCCAACTTAACGGGTTGGCAAAAAGTGCAGTTGTCTAGGCATCCAGAGCGACCTTATTCTTTATATTATATCAATCAAATTTGCAAGAAATTTGTGGAGCTGCATGGAGATCGGTATTTTGGCGACGATAAAGCGATTGTAGCAGGTTTGGGGAGTATAGATTATCAGACGGTCATGATTATTGGGCATCAGAAAGGGGTCAATACCAAAATGCGCCAATATCGGAATTTTGGAATGGCCAATCCAGAAGGTTATAGAAAAGCTTTGCGTTTAATGAAAACGGCCGAGCGATTTGGGTATCCAATTGTTTGTTTGATTGATACACCAGGTGCTTATCCAGGTATAGAGGCAGAGGAAAGAGGCCAAGCAGAAGCGATTGCTAGAAATTTATTTGAAATGGCCCAAATTACCGTACCTATTATTTGTGTAGTGATTGGCGAAGGGGCTTCTGGTGGGGCTTTAGGTATTGGCTTAGGAGATCGGATATATATGATGGATAATACTTGGTTTTCTGTTATTTCACCAGAAAATTGCTCCACCATTTTATGGCGAACTTGGGATTATAAAGAGCAAGCAGCAGAAGCCTTAAAATTAACGTCTGACCACATGTACAATTTTGGTATCATCGACGGTATTATAAAGGAACCACTTGGTGGCGCACATGCCTTCCCGGAAGAGACAGCCAAAACGCTAAAAAGACATATTATTAGAGCCATCTCTGAAGTTAAGCAATTAAGTGTAGAAGAGATGATTGAAAAACGCATTGAGAAGTATAGTAAGATTGGGGAGTATGATGTGTTGAAATAGAAGTCAGAGGTCAGACCGCTGCGCTGTCAGATCGCCTATGGCTGTCAGATGTAAGGCGTTGACTCCACTAGAAACGAGCGGCGTCAACGCCCTACATCTGACTTCTGACAGTTCCGAAGGAACGATCTGACAGCGCAGCGATCTGACTTCTCAAAATCAAAAAACAAATTACAACAAACATCCCTAAATTGTTTACCCTCAACATATTATTAGGATGTTATTTACACAATACAGAGAGCGTTTGCATTTAAAAAAAGCAGCGCAAGAAGTTATTACTAAAATAAAAAAGGACGAGATTGATTGGCACAATAAAAAGCTCAATGCAATAGGTTTGTTAATGGCTACTTCCGCTATGGAAACAAAAGAAGTCCAACAACTACTAAATAGATTAAAAAAGGCTACAGATAATCTACAAATCCTTATTTTTGAGCCTAAAGAAGTCAACTCTACCAATAATACCATTTTTACAAAAAAAGAAACAGATTGGATTTTTAGACCAAAAGGAGAAAAAGTGGCAGCATTTTCGGCTATTCATTATGATCTTCTAATTAATCTGTGCCAAGACAATTGTTATCCATTAGAATACCTTGCTGTTTCTTGTAAATCCAAATTTAAAATAGGTGCCCTCACCAAATATCCCAATAACTATGACTTAATGTTGGAAGCTGATGATTTGAATACTTATATTCATCAGGTGTTTTTTTTCCTGAATAAATTTAGAACACAATTCGCTACAGTCTCTTATTGAGCGTAGAGAAAAATTAAAATAATGAAGAATTTTAGAGGTACAGGGGTCGCTCTTATTACGCCGTTCAAAAATGGGCAAGTGGATTTTTCTGCATTAGATAAAATCATTGCGCATACCATCAATGGGGGGATAGATTTTTTGGTTTCTTTAGGAACGACAGGCGAAGAAGCGTCTTTAACAGACGAAGAAAGTCATCAAGTATTGCAACGTGCTATTAAAATAAATGCTGGCAAATTGCCAATCGTAGCCGGCAATTTTGGTGGCAATGATACCGCTGCTTTAGTCCAGAAGATTAATAGCTTTGATTTTACAGGTGTGGATGCCATTATGTCTTCCAGCCCTGCCTATGTCAAACCTAATCAAGAAGGGATTTATCAACATTATATGGCATTAGCAGCAGCTTCTCCCGTGCCTATCATTATTTATAATGTACCAGGCAGAACGGGCTCTAATATTACGCCTGCGACGGTGGTTCGGTTGGCTAATGCTAGCAAAAAGTTTATCGCAATCAAGGATGCTTCTGGAAGTATTGAGCAAGGCACTAAAACGATAAAAGACAAACCAGATTCTTTATTATTTCTGTCTGGAGATGATGAGAATGCTTTAGCTTTAACTGCCTGTGGTTCTGACGGAGTTATCTCTGTTATCGCCAATTCTCACCCAGCAGAATATGCGACTATGATACGCGCCGCCTTAAATGGACAGTACGAACCTGCCAAGGCCATTAATCTAGCTTTATTGGATGTTCACCATTATTTATATGTAGAGGGCAATCCTGTGGGTATTAAAGCCGCTATGGAAATTTTAGGGTTTTGTAGTAGCGAGGTTAGATTACCCTTGGCTCCTATGTCCTCCGAAAACTATGAGGGATTGAAAAAAGAGCTACGGCTTGCTGGTACCAGTTAATATAATTCCAGATAACAGTTAAGTAATGGTGTGAGAATAAATGTACATTCTTGGGTAGCTTATTTTGTTCCTAGTTTTTTCTTTAAAAATGGGAGTATTGTTGATACTATGACCATTTTTAAAGGAGAAAATAGGGATAAAAGACGCAGTCAAGAGTGTACATTTATTTTTACACCATTACTAAGGGCTTGCGTAAAAATAACTGCTACAGTTTTAGGCTAGGATTTTTGTTTTCAGACAAGGCATTAAAATGGGAGTTTAACTAGTTAAATGACTATTTTAATAACGAAGTATGAAAGCAAAAAGACAGCATAAAATGGAGTGTTTATTTTTACGCAAGCCCTAAGTTCAAACCCTCTCGTCCTAAAGCGGTCTATCTATTCAAAGTCGGACTAATTCTTGATTTAAACAATAAAGCGCTATAACATGTTTTAGGCATTTATTATACCTTTGTATTTATTTTTTACGAGCTATATGTCTAAAATTTCAGAAGATCGTAGAGCAAAAACCCAAAAACAATCTTAACCATATAAGGTATAATCAAATTGATTAACATTCTTTAATTTGGGGTGAATTGTAAAAGACAGTATATTTCACTCCTTAGGTGATTTAGTGGATACTTATTGTGTCGCTAATACACCTCCAAATCAATGTTTTATGAGTGATAAGCATTCGTTGAAGACTGCACTAGATGCAAAAGGACAGTTAATTAGTCCTGTTTTACCAGAAGAAGTAAAAAATTTCTTGATTGATATTGATGGAACAATCACAGATGATATTCCAAATGAAGAGCCAGAAAGAATGGCTACTTGTTTGCCATACCCTGATGCTTTGAGTATTTTAAACAAATGGTATGATGAAGGTCATATCATTACGTTCTTCACTTCTAGAACAGAAGTGCATAGAGAAATCACAGAAGCTTGGTTGAAAAAACACAATTTTAAATATCATGGCCTTTTAATGGGCAAGCCTCGTGGTGGTAATTATCATTGGATTGATAACCATATTGTAAAAGCCACTCGATTCAGAGGTAAATTTACAGACTTGGTGGTGAAGAATAAGGAAATTGAGGTGTTTCATGATGATGTCTAGCTTCGACTCCGCTCAGCTACCGAATTCGACTCCGCTCAGCTACCGAATTCGACCCCGCTCAGCTACCGAATTCGACCCCGCTCAGCTACCGAATTCGACTAAACGGATTTGAAAGTCAGGCTTATAAGCTTGACTACGCTGCTTAGTAAAAAAAGCCAATTGTATGAATGCAATTGGCTTTTTTATTGCTGCCTTTCCTTAAGAGGTTCCCTACCCTTTTCGCTATTATTTTACATATCCCTTCTTTTTCTATAATTCATTATTCTCCATTTATTGTATTGATGTACTTTGTGAATCCTTCACAGAAAAGATAGACTTTTTAAGTTGGTCTTTGGATACTGGTCTTTGGTCTTTTGTATGCTATCCCTTGGTTTCAGGAAATCAGCTAAAATTTTGGGATTCATTGACAACTTTTGATGCTCAACAAAAAACAGCGACCGTTGAAAGATTCAAGCCATTGCAGGCCCTTACCAAAGATTCAAGACTCTTTCCACACCTATTTTAAAATAAAAAAATGAATAAGAGAATTTTTACCCTTTATCTATTTTTTCTAGGTTTTGCACAATTGACTATTGCCCAAATTCATCAATGTGGACAGCATCAAATGATGAAGCAAAAGATGGCGACTACTCCCGGATTTCAAGAGGCAATCCATCAAACGTTTCAAGATGCCAAGGAGGCTGTTTTTCAAAAATCGACTAGTCGTTCCAAGCAAATATTAACCGTGCCTGTTGTGGTGCATTTGGTCTATAATACACCCGCACAGAATGTGTCTGATGAACTGATTTATTCTCAAATTGAAGTACTAAATCAAGACTTTCAGCGAACGAATCCAGATGCTGGTAATGCTAGAGCGTTATTTAAAAATATCGCAGGCAATGCAGCTATTCAATTTGTGTTAGCAGATACTGATCCTGCTGGCAATCCTACAACAGGAATCACAAGAACAGAAACAGCGGTCTCCACTTTTATGGATGTGGATATTTCTTTTGATGCCATCTTTGCAGCAGCAGATTCTTGTGGCATAGATTTCAACGATCCCGATGCACTCAATTGTATTATGGAAACGGTCTTGGGTGATGCTTTAGAAGATAGCGCAGGAGAGAATGGCGAACTACCGATGGACAATGTTAAAAGAGCAGCAACTGGCGGCGCAGATGCTTGGGATACAGAAAGATACATCAATATTTGGGTCTGTAACTTGAATATGGATTTTCAAGGACAATCCATTCCTGCTGTTATGGGATTTGCTTACCCGCCTGCAGAAGCGCCTAATTGGCCTGCAGAAGCGATTCCTTCAAATATTAAATCCGTAGATGGCGTTGTCATTCACCATGAAGCCTTTGGTGTGAATAATCCAAACGCAGGTATGGTAAAAGGCATTTTTGCGAAAGGTCGAACTTGCACGCATGAGATGGGCCATTACTTCGGCCTTAGACATATTAGTGGCGACGGAGATTGTGCTAGTGATGACGGAATTTCAGATACGCCCGCAGAAGTGGCAAGTCAAGGAGGCGCTGATCCATCCAATCAGCCTAGTTGTGAAGAATTAAATACTTTGGATACTTGTCCAGAAGATGATATGCCAGATATGTATGAAAATTTTATGAGCTATAATCCAGAAGCTTGTCAGAATTTATTTACACAAGAACAGGTAAGTATTATGCGGGCCATGCTGGAAGGCCCACGATCTGGATTAATCCAACAACAATTAACGAATACTTACTCTACCGAATTAGATCAAGCGCTAGCCATCTATCCTAATCCGACCAATGGTCAGTTAAATATTCAGTTAGATGGGTATGAGTTAGGAGAATTTACGGTAGATATTCAAAATATGGTAGGCCAGCAAGTTTTAACGACTGCTGCTCGATCTACGATTGATATTAGTAATTTGGAAGCAGGTATGTATTTGATTCGTCTGCGCAATGACGCATTACAAGCAGTTGAAAAAGTATCTATACTTAGGTAGGAGTGAAAATATAAAGTTCAAATTCAAGTATCAAGTTCAAGTTCAAAAACTAGACGTTGACTACGAGATTTGTCAACATCTAGCTTTTGAACTTGTCACTTGAACTTGTCACTTGAACTTGATACTTGAACTTGAACTTGACACTTATTTTACTCCCATCCCAAAGCCAAAGGTCCTTGATCTCTACTACAACGCATCCAAGAAGGGATTGGCTCTCCTTCTTCTTTGATAAACTTAATCGTTCCCTCATCACTCGCTTCATAGACCCAAACGTGTTTTTTACCAGCACCACTTCCGAATCCACCAAATTTTAAGAGGTATTCAATTTCCCAACCTGTCGCAATTCTACTCAATACAATATCATTACCCAATACCTTTGGAATTCCTAAATCAATTTCTTCTACCCCTTCTATATTATAAAATTCATTAGACAAAGCCGCCATATTCATCGGCTCTTTAGAACGAATCGTAATCGCATCTTGCGTATCATTCCAAGGCACATGCTTATCTATAATCAATTCGTATTCATCCAATAAATCATTAAACTCATCACTATCTGTTTCGTTGATCCCATCTAATAGAGGCGCAGCCCATTCGATGTCTCTCTCATAGATAATGACAAACTGATCAATAGATGGATTTGGAAACGTATGCACATTACATTTGGCAATCGACTTAGCCGTCTCATCTTCCAAATAGATAGTTGTTAAAATAGAATAAATCATCTGCACATTTGCTTGAGGTATACTGATACCTAAATATCGCAAATCTTCTTTTTCAGCTTCCAAACGCAAGGCTAAACGAGAAGCATCTCTTCTAAATTTTCGTTCTAATCGTTTAGGAATCTCTTGGTCTAATTGATCGCTTGCTGATTCTGTGCTTTGTGCAATAGCCGGTGCCATTGAGAAAGATACTATCAACAAAGGAAGTAAAAACAGTAAGGATATTTTTTTGAAATCAAAATTATTGCAAAGCATGGAAATGAATCGTTTTGGTGAATTGTCCAGAAAGGAGGACTGTAGGGGGAATTGCATGCTTGTTTGGATAGTTTGTGTTTAAAACATATTTGTTCTCGCCAATTTGATCTTTTCTCTAAAATACCGTCTAATTAATAGTTGTAGTTTACTAGTGTAAATATCAAAAAATAGACCAGAGATAGACGGATTAATAAAACATTAAGACCAATCCGCTATTTAACCGCTACTTTCCTCATTAATTTTAACTTAATTAACCTTTCTTAACAATAAATGAAGGGGTGTTCTTCGTATAAATAGCATATCTAATGAATCGTACTGCTCAAAATTTCTTCCAGATTATTTTACACGAGCATTCAAATAGCCATTTTTACAATGAAATATATACAATTCCTACTGCTATCCAGCTTCTTATTCTTGACGCTCCCGCAACAAGCATGTAGCCAGAGTTATCCAACTAAAAAAACAGCGGAAGGTAAGACTAAGCGCCTATTTAACAGAGGCTTAGAATACAAAAAGAAAGGCTTTTTAGACAAAGCCATTAAAGATTTTAATAATGTCTTGTCCCTTTCTCCTAATTTCATCGATGCTCAGTTACAGTTGGCAAGTATTTATATGGGCAAAAAAAAATGGCAACAAGCAAGTGTCCACTTAGAAAAAACAATAGCTATAGATGCTACTTATGAGCAAAGAGCCCGATATTACTTAGGTATTTGTCATTGGGAATTGGATCAATTTGAAGAGGCCGCTACTAATTTTGAAAATTTCTTGACTACTTATACTTCTAATAAAGGGACGATTAAAGACAAAGCTGCCGTTTATTTGAAGAATAGTGTTTTTTCGGCAGAAGCCGTAAAAAATCCCGTTCCTTTTAATCCTCAACCATTAGCTAATACGATTAATACTAGGGCACCAGAATATTTACCTTCTATTACAGCAGATGGGCAAACGCTTATTTTTACTAGAAGAGTTGGCCGCAATCAAGAAGATGTTTTTGAAAGTCAACTAGTGGAGGGTAATTGGCAAACCGCCACTCCTATCGAGTCTATTAATACGGATGAAAATGAAGGCTCTCAATATGTGTCGGCAGATGGACAATTATTGGTTTTTGTAAAATGTAGTGATCGAAGTGGCTATGGTGGTTGTGATTTATACGCTTCAGAAAAGACCAATGGTGTTTGGAGTACGCCCAAAAACATGGGACAACCCATCAATACGAAAGGTTGGGAATCGCAACCTTCCCTATCTGCAGATGGGCGATTATTGTATTTCACTAGTAATAGAGATGGGGGCATAGGAGGGCGAGATATATGGCTAAGTTATAGAAAAGCAAGCGGTGTCTGGGCAAAACCCATCAATTTAGGCGAAGCCATTAATACGCCGAAAGACGATGAATCTCCTTTTTATCATCCAGATGGGAATACGCTTTATTTTATGTCCAATGGGCATCCTGGTATGGGTGGATATGACTTATTTGTCACTCGCAGAAATACGGAAGGTAGTTGGGGAGCTGCCAAAAATTTAGGCTATCCTATTAACACCAAAGGGAATGAAGGTGCCTTATTTATTCCGCTTGATGGAAAAACCGCTTATTTCGCAAAAGATGGTTTGCAACTAAATGAAGAAAGTAAGCAGCTACAGATGTCTAATAAGCAACCTGATATTTTTAAATTTGATTTGCCAGCAGCGCTACGCCCCACTCCTGTTACCTATGTGAAAGCTACTGTAAAGGATGCGCTATCTAGCCTACTATTAGCCGATGCTACTATAGAGATCATTGAATTAAGTTCAGGTATCGTTTTATCTACCTCCAAAACCAATGATCAAGGGCAATTTTTAGCTTGTTTGCCTTTAGGTAATAACTATGCGATGAATGTCAATAAAACAGCCTACCTATTTCATTCTGAAAATTTTGCTCTAGGACAGTCCAGTACCATAGAAGAACCTTTTCAATTAAAAATTAAGCTTAGTCCAATTCCAACAGAAACGATTACTGTTACAGAAACAGCCCAACCGATCATTCTAAAAAATGTATTTTTTGAAACGGGTTCTGCTGAATTGAAAGCCACTTCTTTGGTAGAGTTGAATCGACTAAAATTATTATTAGAAGAAAATCCAAATCTACGTATTCAAATAAATGGCCATACAGATAACGTTGGTACAGAGACTGCCAACCAATTCCTCTCTCGACAAAGAGCTAAAGCTGTACAGGATTATTTGATTACCGAAGGAATTGCTGCTAATCGCCTACGCTATAAAGGATATGGCGAAAGTCAAGCAATTGATAGTAACGATACGGAAGCTGGACGGCAGGCAAATCGACGAACTGAATTCGTGCTGTTTTAACATCGAAAGTATGGAGCTTTTAGGAAGCTCCATACTTTTAAGTAACTTTTTTTTGGAAAATGTCTAAAGATGATATACCTTTGCGAGACTTATGTTAAACATCTCTTCAACATATAATTTTTTCTCTCCTATTCGTCGCATCCGCGAGCGTCGCCCTGTGGGGCGTATATAACTTTCTACCAACCGGTATGGTAGCAATATTGCTGTTGCCATATAATATTATAAGGCGTTCCATGCCTTGTTTTTCCTAACCAAATTTACTGTACTAATTGTTGACTTCGTCGACGAGTTAATTCCGTTGACCACTTGATTCTGTTTACGCAATTTTAAAACAATGGAAAAAATAATAGTCCATGTCGCCGATGATCGTCATTTTCGATATGCGCAAGCCATTTGCGATTTAATAGCTGACTCTGCCAAACAAAGAGGAACTGGTATTGCTAAAAGAAAACCAGAATACCTCATTGAAAAAATGGCCAGTAATAAAGCCATTATAGCTCTAAAAGGAACGGAACTAGCAGGTTTCTGTTATATCGAAACTTGGGGGCATGGCGACTATGTAGCAAACTCTGGTTTAATTGTCAATCCAAAATTTAGGAAACAAGGCTTGGCTAGAAAGATTAAAAGAGTAGCTTTCGATCACGCTAGAAACAAATATCCTACAGCGAAAGTCTTTGGTATTACCACCAGCGGAACGGTAATGGATATTAATTCTGAACTAGGGTATCGACCCGTTACTTTTTCAAAACTAACTCAAGATGACGCCTTTTGGAAAGGTTGTGAAAGTTGTCCGAATTATGATATTCTACAACGAAATGATCGAACTAAATGCCTGTGTACAGGCATGCTTGCACCTTCTAAAGAGGAAGAAGAAGCTATGAAATTTGATTTGAGTAATCGCATTATTAAGAGATAAATTAGAACAACGGAGTCAAGGAGAATTATCAGAACACAGAGACACAGAGGCACGGAGTTTTTAGGTGACTTAGGTGGGCTAAAGGTAACTTAGACCTCTGGTCTGAGTAGGAAAAGTATACTTACTGCTTTACTCAAGCTACTCAGACCAGAGGTCTAAGCTACAATTCTCCACCCAATTCAATTTACGCCCTAAGGACTCTTTGCCTCTGTGCCTCCGTGTTCAAATTATTCTCTGTATCTCTTCCATAAAAACAAAAATGAAAGAAAACAAAGTAGTACTAGCATACAGCGGTGGCCTAGACACCTCCTATTGCGTGAAGTATTTAAGTAAAGAAAAAGGATTAGAAGTACATGCAGTCATTGTAGACACAGGTGGTTTCTCAGCAGAAGAATTGAGTGCCGTAGAAGAAAAAGCCTATTTCTTAGGAGCTAAGTCTTTTACTATTATTCGAGCCGTTGAAGAGTATTATGACAAATGTATTCGCTACCTCATTTATGGCAATATTTTACGAAATAATACCTATCCCTTATCTGTGAGTGCTGAGCGGATGTTCCAAGCATTAGCTGTTGCCAAACATGCGAAAAAGATAGGGGCGAAATATGTAGCTCATGGAAGTACGGGGGCAGGGAATGACCAAGTGCGATTTGATTTAGTGTTCAATGTCCTAGGGGATGATTTGGAAATCATTACGCCTATTCGAGATATGCAATTATCTCGGCAAGAAGAAATTGATTATCTAAAACAACATGGCATAGAACTAAGTTGGGAAAAAGCCCAGTATAGTGTCAATCAAGGATTATGGGGAACAAGTGTTGGTGGAAAAGAAACCTTAACCTCCAATGAAGCTTTACCCGAATCCGCTTATCCTAGCCAACTACAAAAAGAAGGTAGTGAAATAGTGACTTTAGCATTCGAAAAAGGCACGCTAGTAGGTGTTAATGGTAAGCAATTTGTTCATCCAACTTTTGCGATTCAGCATTTGCAAAGTATCGCAGCACCTTATGCGATTGGTCGAGATATTCATGTTGGCGATACCATTATTGGCATTAAAGGTAGGGTCGGTTTTGAAGCGGCTGCACCGATGTTAATCATAAAAGGGCATCACCTTTTAGAAAAACATGTCCTCACCAAATGGCAACAATATTGGAAAGAACAGTTGGCTAATTGGTATGGGATGCTCTTACACGAAGGTCAATACTTAGATCCAGTCATGCGAAATATTGAGACCTTTTTAGAAGATACCCAAGAAAATGTAACGGGTAAAGTGCTCATTAAATTATTACCCTATCGCTTCGAATTACAGGGTATTGAATCCAAATTTGATTTAATGAACAATGACTTTGGTAGCTACGGAGAAATGAATAAAAATTGGAGTGGCACAGATGTTAGAGGTTTTACAAAAATATTGGGTAATCAAAGTTTGATACATCAGTTTGTTAATAAATAATGTTAGGGGTCAGGAATCAGGAGTCAGGGTCAGGAATCAGGAATCAGGGGTCAAGAGTCAGGAGTCAGGCAATACACGCCACTCTTTGTCTCCTGAATCTAGCTTTCTTGCTTCTAACCTGGCTCCTGACCCCTGACTCCTGACCCCTATAAAAAAAACATGATAAAAGTAGGCATCATAGGTGGGGCAGGATACACCGCAGGAGAATTGTTAAGAATTTTAATTCATCATCCGCAAACAGACATCGTTTTTGTGCATAGCAATAGCAATGCAGGTAATGCTTTAAGCCATGTACATACAGATTTAATTGGCGAAATCAATTTAGATTTCACAGATACAATCAGTACTAATGTCGATGTCATTTTCCTTTGCATGGGACATGGCAAATCTAGAGTTTTCCTAGAAAGCAATCCTATTCCAGACACGATCAAGGTCATAGATTTAAGTAGAGATTATCGCTTAAAAGATACCGCAGAAAAGTTCATTTATGGTTTACCAGAATTAAATAGGGATGCCATTGAAGCAACCAATCACTTAGCCAATCCTGGTTGTTTTGCTACCTGTATCCAATTAGCCTTATTGCCCTTAGCAGAAGCGCAGGCATTAAAGACGGACATACATGTCAATGCGATTACGGGCTCTACGGGTGCAGGCCAAAACCCAGGAGCCACTACTCATTTCAGTTGGCGAAATAACAATGTCTCCATCTATAAAGCTTTCACTCATCAGCATTTGGATGAGATCTATCAAAGTATCTCGCAACTACAACCTACCTACGACAATCAGGTGCATTTTATTCCTATGCGAGGTAATTTCACTAGAGGCATTTTTGCAACGGTCTATACCGATTGTGATTTAAATGAAAAAGAAATCATTTACCTCTATGAGCATTTTTATGATAATGATCCTTTTGTTTTTGTTAGTCCAAATAGTCCCAATTTAAAGCAAGTTGTTAACACGAATAAATGCATTATCCACATTGAGAAGCATGGCGATAAAGTTTTAATCACTAGCATGATTGATAACTTGGTCAAAGGCGCTTCTGGACAAGCGGTCCAGAATATGAATTTGATGTTTGGTTTAGCGGAACAAGAAGGACTTGGATTAAAAGCAGTAGCTTTTTGATTAATTAAGTAACGATGAAAAGAGGCAGAACACATAAGCAACTCTACAGATCTGCACTTAATAACTGTTAAGCATTAGCTTGCGCTAATAATAAAATAGAACGCAGAGACAGAGAGATGCAGAGTCTTTCCATTTTTTCTGCGAAAAAATCTCCCCATCTCTCTGTCTCTGCGTTCCATTTCTATTGGCTTCAGCCAATGTGGAATAGTTACCTCTAATTTTAAAAAATAAATCATGAAATTATTCGACGTATATTCCTTATTCGAAATAGAACCCATCAAAGGTGAAGGCTGTTATGTATACGATAAAACTGGAAAAAAATATCTAGATTTTTACGGAGGCCATGCTGTTATTTCCATTGGACATAGCCATCCACATTATGTAAAAAAGGTGAGCGAACAAGTAGCTAATTTAGGCTTTTACTCCAACTCTGTAGAGAATAGCTTGCAACAAGAATTGGCCACTAAATTAGGGAAATTATCTTGCTGCGAAAACTATCAATTGTTCCTATGTAACTCAGGAGCAGAAGCGAATGAAAATGCTTTAAAACTAGCTTCCTTCCACAATGGCAAAACGAAGATCCTTTCCTTTAAAAAAGCCTTTCATGGGCGGACTTCCGCAGCGGTCAATGTAACCGATAAAGCAGCTATCCAAGCGCCAATCAATAAACGTTTTGAAAAAGAATTCCATGAGTGGAATCAAATTGACAGCGTTCGAGAAAGTTTGGAAAAAGGAGATGTATGTGCGGTTATTATAGAGGGTATCCAAGGCATTGGCGGCATCCATATTGCAGCAACTTCCTTCTTAGAAGAGCTGAGTCGACTCTGTAAAAAACACGATGCCATTTTAATACTAGATGAGATACAATCTGGTTATAGCCGAAGTGGTTATTTCTTTTCTTATCAACATGCTGCTATTGAGCCAGACATTATTTCTATGGCGAAAGGTATGGGGAATGGTTTTCCTATTGGCGGTATTTTAATTCATCCTCGCTTTAAAGCATCGGCTGGATTATTGGGTACAACCTTTGGAGGAAATCATTTGGCTTGTGCGGCAGGAATTGCAGTCTTGGATGTTTTAAAAGTGGAAAAATTAAGAGAAAATGCTATAACAGTAGGCACTTATTTCATGGATCAATTAAAAGCCATTGAAGGGATCAAGGAAGATCGGGGTATGGGTTTAATGATTGGTGTAGACTTAGGTTTTCCGATTAAAGCACTTCGAAAAGAATTATTATTTCAAGAACAAATCTTTACGGGTTCTTCTTCTGATCCTAATGTCTTACGTTTGTTACCGCCATTGAATATTGGTAAAACAGAAGTCGATTACTTTGTAAAGGCTTTTCAAAAAGTATTCTCAAAATATTTAATAAACAATAATACAAATTAGACGTGATTCAACACGGATGAGACGGATAAGACAGATTACCTTACTAGATATGTTCTAGGTCGTGTACTTACACTTGAATACGACCTAGAACACATCCCATATAGAGACCGTCAAATCCGTCTCATCCGTGTTGAACCTGTCGTGCCGCCAGGCAGGATCATGTCTAGTTTGGGTAAGTTATATACTTTCTTTTAAGTTTATAAAAAATAAAAGATGAAAAAATTCACATCCGTACACGATGTAAAGAACATAAAAAAACTAATCAAAGAAGGATTAAAATTAAAAAAAAATCCTTTGAAATATAAGAAACTAGGCAAAGATAAAACGGCTGTTTTATTATTCTTCAATCCTAGTTTAAGAACTCGCTTAAGCACCCAGAAGGCCGCCCTAAATCTCGGGATGGACGTCATCGTAATGAATGCCAATCAAGGATGGAAATTCGAATTTGAAGAAGGCGTTATTATGAATGAAGATAAAGCAGAGCACATTAAAGAAGCAGCAAAAGTCATTAGCCAATATGCCGATATTATCGGTATTCGCACCTTCCCTACCCTAACGGATAAAGAGCAAGATTACCAAGACTTTATTATCAATAAATTCATTCAATATACAAGTGTTCCGATTGTAAGCTTAGAATCTGCCATACTCCACCCTTTACAATCTTTAGCTGATCTAATAACCATTCAAGAACAGAAAAAAACAAAAAAACCTAAGATCGTACTGACTTGGGCACCTCACCCAAAAGCCCTTCCGCAAGCCGTCGCTAATTCTTTTTCGGAATGGGTCTTAGCCGCAGGAATGGATTTAACGATTACTCATCCTGAAGGCTATGAATTATCAAAACAATTTACCAAAGGCGCAAAGATAGCGTACGATCAAGAAAAGGCATTTAAAGACGCAGACTTCGTTTATGCAAAAAATTGGTCTTCTTTTAAAAACTATGGAAAGATTGAAGTAGAGGATTCCAGTTGGATGGTGAATAGTAAAAAAATGGCTTTGACCAATAATGGAAAATTTATGCATTGCCTACCTGTGAGAAGAAACATGGTCGTATCTGGAAAGGTATTAGATAGCCCTGCTTCGTTGGTGATTGAACAGGCTAATAATCGGACGTATGCGGCGCAGGTGGTTTTAAAAAAGCTATTAGAACAGCTATAACCATATTTAAATTGTTATAGCTGATTATAATTTTATATTCAGCTTTAAGTGTGTATTTTTAGGTACTTAAAGCTGAATATAAAATTATAATTATGGCACATCCATCCATATTAGGTAGAGATAAGGAGATTGCAATCCTTCAAAAAGTATATGAATCTAACCGTTCTGATTTTGTCGCTATCTATGGCAGAAGAAAAGTTGGAACCTAATATTAATCATTTTTTCACCCCTCCAATTCCGCCAACACCTCTTCCAATTGTTCCACCTTTTCTTCATCAATCTCCTCTACTTCTTCCTCCTCCAATTCCTCTTTCTCCACCTTCAAGTTATTGATAATAAATTTCTGTCGATCAGGTGTGTTTTTGCCCATAAAATAAGAAAGAATACTTTCTATATTCGTGTCATGCTGCATAACAACGGGCTCCAAGCGAATATCTTCATTGATAAATTCTCCGAATTCATCTGGCGAAATCTCTCCTAAACCCTTAAAACGAGTAATCTCTGGTTTACCTCTTAAACGCTTAATCGCATTTTGTTTTTCTTTCTCGCTATAGCAATAAAACGTTTTACTTTTATCCCGTACACGGAAGAGTGGCGTTTCTAAAATATATAGGTGGCCATTTCTAACTAAGTCAGGAAAAAATTGCAAAAAGAAAGTCAGTAATAATAAACGAATATGCATGCCATCCACATCCGCATCGGTCGCTACCACGACTCGATTAAAACGCAAGCCATCAAGGCTATCTTCTATATTTAGTGCGTGTTGCAATAAATTAAATTCTTCGTTTTGGTAAACTACTTTTTTCGTTAGGTTGTAGCAATTTAATGGCTTTCCTCTTAAGCTAAACACCGCTTGAGATTGCACATTTCTAGCTTTGGTAATAGAACCACTTGCCGAGTCCCCCTCCGTTATAAAAATGGTAGAAGCTAAACGACCTTCCTCTGTTATCTTCTTTGAGCGATCGTTGAAATGAATGCGACAATCTCTTAATTTCTTATTATGCAGGTTCGCTTTTCTTGCTGATTGTTTGGCTGCTTTTTGGATACCCGCAATCTCCTTTCGCTCCTTTTCTGATTGCTCAATTCTAGCCTTAATCGCCTCTGCTACTGCTTTATTTTTATGTAAGTAATTATCTAATTGTTTCTTTATAAAGTCATTGATAAATGTCCGCATCGTCGGGCCTTTAGGGCCAACCTCTGTAGAACCTAGTTTTGTTTTTGTTTGAGATTCAAAAATCGGCTCTTCCACTTTTACACTAAGTGCCGTAATGATAGACGCTCGAATATCCTTGGCATCGTATTGCTTACCATAGAAACCTCTGATCGTATTTACAATCGCTTCCTTATAAGCATTCAAGTGCGTACCCCCTTGTGTTGTATTTTGGCCGTTGACGAAAGAATAATAAAGCTCTCCATAGGAATTGCCATGTGTCAAAGCAATTTCAATATCATTTCCTTTTAAATGTATAATATCATAGCGCAATTTTTCTTCCCCTACTTTTCTTCTCAATAAATCTAGTAAGCCATTTTTAGAAACTAAGGTCTTGCCATTAAAATTCATTTTCAAACCCGCATTCAAATAGGCATAGTTCCACAATTGATTTTCAATATACTCCGAGCGGTATTTGAAATTTTTAAAGATCGCAGGATCAGGTGTAAAAATAATCCGTGTCCCATTCCCTTCTTTACAAGCTTTCACTCGATGGTCTTTGGTTAATACCCCTTGTTCAAATTCTGCTATCTTCGTCTTCCCTTCTCTGATGGCTTGTACTTGAAAATAAGTAGAGAGCGCATTAACTGCTTTCGTACCCACCCCATTTAATCCTACCGACTTTTTAAAAGCCTTTGAGTCATACTTTCCTCCTGTATTAATTTTAGATACACAGTCTACCACTTTCCCTAATGGAATACCTCGACCATAATCTCGGATAGACACTTCTCCTGTATCAATACTAATATCCACCGATTCCCCATGTCCCATTACAAATTCATCAATACAATTATCTAATACCTCTTTTATCAAAATATAGATCCCATCATCCGCCGCAGAACCATCTCCTAATTTACCGATATACATACCTGGTCGTAAACGGATATGCTCTTTCCAATCTAAGGATCTAATGTTATCTTCGTTATATGTAACTTTTGCCATTCTTTATGTTTGGTTTTTTTATTCAAAAGTGTTGTTAATCACTTATAAAAGAGCGTATTTTTTGCCCAAAATTACTATCTATTCCTGATAGTTAAGCAGTAAATAACTATAAACAAAAATACATTTTTATATCAAGTTTTAAAACTTTTTGTTTACATATTTGCGCCATTGTGCCTGTTCTCTTTAAAAAAGTGTTATTTATAGCTACCTAGTCCGTTCATCTCTCATAAATTATATAAAAATAAATTATTGTCTTACCTTTGTCAACTAATTTTAAATAGAGAAGCGAGAGTAGAGAATAGCTTCCGTTTAATAATAACGAAATTTCGTTGCTTTTACAAGTTTAGTTCCTAACCAGTAATATTCTGCGCAAATGTGGCAGAATATAAGAACTTGGTTTTCAAGAAGTCAGAAGTCAGACCGTTTCTAATCGAAACTGTCTGAAGTCAGATTTATGATGTTGACAATGTTACGTGGTCTAAGTCGTAAATCTGACTTCTGACTTCTGATGGTACTGGCTTTACCCGCTTAGGGGATTGGAAATAAATAAGGTTTCCAAGTACCTAATCAGCTCTATTCTCTGCTCTCGCCTCTCTGTTCTAGAAACAGGTACAAATACAAATTAAAAATACAGTATGGATTTATTTGAAAAACTTGCGAACAATATGGGCCCATTAGGTATGTGGGCGGACATAGCAGAAGGGTATTGGATTTTCCCTAAATTAGAGGGAGAACTCAAGAGTAGAATGCAATTCAATGGAAAAGAGATTATCTGTTGGAGTATTAATAATTACCTTGGCTTAGGAAACCATCCATGGGTGCGAGCGGTGGATACCCTTGCAACTGACAAATATGGTTTAGCCTATCCAATGGGTTCTAGAATGATGTCTGGTAATACCGATCTACACGATGAGTTCGAAGAACAACTAGCAAGTTTCGTTCAAAAAGAAGCAGCAATACTGCTAAATTTTGGCTACCAAGGCATTATGTCTTCTATTGATGCTATGGTTGATAGACACGATGTGATTGTATACGATTCAGAATCTCATGCTTGTATTATTGATGGCGTCAGAATGCACTTAGGCAAACGTTTTGCTTTTGAGCATAATAATATGGAAAGCTTAGAGAAATGCTTAAAGCGAGCCAAAAGATTAACAGATGAGAATGGCAAAGGTGGTATTTTGGTAATCTCGGAAGGCGTTTTTGGTATGCGAGGCGATCAAGGTAAATTAAAAGAAATTGTTTCCTATAAAAAAGAATACGGTTTCCGTTTGCTGGTAGATGATGCACATGGCTTCGGTACCTTAGGAGCTACAGGCGCAGGGGCAGGAGAAGAGCAAGGTGTACAAGATGACATAGATGTTTACTTTGCTACTTTCGCAAAAGCGATGGGAAGTGTCGGTGCTTTTATTGCGGGTAATAAAGAGATTGTTCGGTACTTAAAGTATAATATGCGTTCTCAGATTTACGCTAAATCTTTAATGATGCCATTAGTGGTTGGCGGCATGAAGCGTTTGGAAATGCTAAGAGATGATCCTTCTCATAAAGCAAAACTTTGGGAGAATGTAAATGCTTTGCAATCAGGTTTAAAAGAAAGAGGCTTAGATATCGGCAATACCAATAGTTGTGTAACGCCTGTTTATATGCATGGGTCTATGGATGAAGCGATGGCTTTGGTAAAAGATATGCGAGAGAATTATAATATCTTTACTTCTTTAGTCATCTATCCTGTAATACCAAAAGGAATGGTGATTCTTCGTTTAATTCCTACAGCTTCCCATACCATGGAAGATATTGAATTAACCCTAGACGCTTTTGAGGCGATTGCTAAGAAGTTGAAGAATGGGGAGTATAAAGTGGCAGAAGGATCTTATACTAGTCAGTTGGCGTAATTTTTAGAATAGAGAGCAGAGATGCGAGAAGAGAGACAGATTCTAGCTCTTTTCTGTTTTTTTGGAATATATTTTTAGATTAAAAATGGCTTAGTACTTATGGTGCTAAGCCATTTTTTGTTGCATCTCGCTTGAATAAGTATTTGCATGGTTTTAGGATTTCCTGAATGGCTATACAAGATCTGCGATCAGACCACTCTAAGTGATCTGACCGCTTGTTTTAGTAAATTGATCTATTAAACAATCAAGATACTTCCTTTACAAATGACCACGCAAACACAAAACATCCCTAACTTTATAACAAAACAGACCAAAAATAACCCTAACTTTATGACAAAATATATCGAAAATAACCCTAACCCTCTACCAAAATACTATGATACTTAGAAATGCACTAGCTTATTTACTAGAATGGAAAAACAAAAAAAATAAAAAACCACTCATCATCCGAGGAGCAAGACAAATTGGAAAAACTACTTTAGTTAATCAATTCGCTACTAATTCTACATTAAGACTCTAAAAAAGTGTCTAGGAAAAGCCAAAAAATAACCTAACCTTTGCAGTATGGTGATAAAAAAAAACAGCTTCTCCAATTTATGAGAGTGACTTATCGAACTATTTCTCTGACTATATTTCAAACTTTGCGGTATATCGTAATAATGTAAGCGAACAAGCATGGAGCTATATGCAAGGTCTGTTAGCTCAGGAAAAAGGCAAAGGTAATATGGAACGCATAGAAGAACAAGCAGAAAGTCTGCCCTATCATCAATATCAACATTTTCTGACTAATTCCCCGTGGTCACACGAAGGACTCATAGAAAAGGTAAGTAGAGATGCAAGTGAATTGATGGCATTAGAAAAGGCCAAAACAGGAAAGGCTACAGGTTTGATAGTGGATGAGAGCAGTCATTTAAAGAAGGGGATTCATTCTGTAGGAGTAACTCGTCAATATGCTGGTACAATAGGAAAAGTAGATAATTGTCAAGTAGGCGTTTATGCGAGTTTATGTAATGGAAAACGTTCCACCTTAATAGATGAGCGTCTATTTTTACCCAAAGCATGGATAGGGGATAAACAAAGATGCGAACGAGCAGGGATTCCACCAGCACATATGATTTATAAAACTAAACCAGTCTTGGCTTTAGAAATCATAGATAAAGCATTGAGTAATAATATTGTATTTGACTGGGTAGGTGGAGATGGGTTATATGGACACAACTATGACTTGTGCTGCGGCTTAGATTTACGGTCTCTACTTTTTGTTTTAGATGTACATAAGGATCAAAAAATATACGTAGAAGAACCAGTAATTTTTTTACCAGAAAAGAAGGATGGTAGAGGAAGGACTCCCAGTAATTATAAAAGCTTAGCAAGCGCTGAGAGAGTAGATAAATTTGGGAAAAAGTTACCGAAATCAGCTTGGAAGAAAGTTCGGATTCGGAAGACAACAAAAGGATGGTTATACGCTTGGATGTACTGTGGTACGGTATGGGTATGGAATGGCAAGGAAGAAAAAGCACGTAAACGAAGCGTAATAATTCGAAAGACCCTTGACAAACATGGTAAGATTGTAGATACTAAATATTCTTTAAGTAATGGTGCATTAGAAAAGTATTCGGTAGAAGATTTTGCATTTTTTCAAGCTCAACGTTACTGGGTAGAGCGAAATTTTGATGATGGAAAAAATGAATTAGGCATGTCCGATTATCAAGTGCGCAAATGGAAAGGATGGCATCACCACCATGCTATTGTCTTGATGGCTATGCTTTTTCTACTCAGAGAACAAATTGATAAAGAAATAGAGTATCCATTAATGAGTCTAAGAGACGCAAGGAAAATGGTTGTCGTATTGATTGCTCAATCTATGATTGAGCCACAATCCCCCGTAAATCAAGAGATTCATAGAATGAAAAATAGACATTTTAAAAGAAAAAAAAGTATGGATTGGTACTTTAATAACGACCCTAACTAGAGTCTTAATGTAGAACTAATTATCAGCATTATTTATACTTCAATTTAGACATTGATTCTGACAGACAACTATTTGATAATCAGAATGATTATGACGCCCTAGTTCAAGCCATTTTCTTGAGTAAGGGTGTATCTATTGGTACTGGCAGCACACTAATTTTTATAGATGAGATACAGGCATCTCCCAATGCCATCCGGCAGTTAAGATATTTTTACGAGAATGAAATCAAGGCGGATGTAATTGCTGCGGGTTCTTTATTAGAGCATACCCTAGGGCAATTAGAAAGTTTTCCTGTAGGAAGAGTAAGTTATCTATCGCTTCATCCTATGAATTTCCTAGAATATTTGCGGGGTTTGAACTTAGTGGAGTTAGAAAAAATTATAAAAAAAATTCCTTTACCTACTTATGCGACTGCCCTCTTATGGAAACATTTTCATGAATTCGCCATGATCGGAGGAATGCCAGAAATTGTAGCGACTTACGTAGATAACAAAGACATTAATGCTATCAATGAAATTTTTGAAAGCCTAATAATTTCCTACAAAGATGATGTAATCAAATATGCCAAGAGCGCACAAGAAGCGGATATTATACGACATATCATTGACACCGCTCCAGCAGAAGCAGATAACAGAATTCAAATGGAAGGATTTGGAAACTCTGGTTACCGTTCTAGAGAGGTCGGTCGAGCAATGCGTTCTTTACAAGCAGCTAAAATCATCCAACTCATCTACCCTTCTTCGGAATTAATTCCCCCGATTAAGCCCAATCTTAGAAAGCGGCCTAGGTTACAATTTATCGATACAGGCTTAATGAATTATGCACTAGGTTTGCAAATGGAGTTAATAGGTATTGAAGATTTAAATGCTTTATATAAAGGCAAAATTATTCAACATTTAGTCACGCAAGAATTAAGCTCCACGCAAAAAAGTCCTACTTATAAGCCTGATTTTTGGGTTAGAGAAAAGAAGAGTTCTACTGCAGAAATAGACATCATTTATCAGTATGGAAAATACCTAATACCTATTGAAGTAAAAGCTGGCAAAACAGGTAGACTTCGCTCTCTTCATGCTTTTATGAATGCAACTAATCATCCTTATGCTATTCGTTTATATAAAGGGCCACTCCAAGTAGACGAGATAAAAACGATTGAGGGCAAGCCTTTTTTATTATTGAATCTTCCTTATTTTTTGGCTTGTCTATTACCAGCGTATGTGCAATGGTTTGTGGATAATCATTGAGTCGAAAATCTTTAAAATGGATCTTTTCTAAGAAAGAATATGGAAGTGGCGAAAGTGGATACTAAGAGCTTGCCCCAAGATTGTTTTACACTCATTTCATTCAAAAGGTATCCGCATGCCGTTTTTACCAAAAAAATCACAATCTTTACGTTTGGAAGCAAGGCAAAAAAACAACTTTTTATAGGTCCTTTGAGGAATTGGTCTTTGGACAAAAGTCTTTGGTCTTTAGTAACACCACACATTCAATTAAAACCGCATACAATATTATCGAAATTTCAATGGAATACAAATTATTGAATATTCTTATTTGGAACTACTAAAGACCAAAGACTAATCTGTCCAAAGTCTAATAAAGAAAGAATTACTTTTAAAACGAAAACCAACAACATGTCAGATAAAAACTTACAAGAATATTGGGAAAAGAATATTCGATATCTATCCATTTTATTATTTTTCTGGTTCCTAGTCTCCTTCGTGTTCGGCATTTTCTTGGTCGAACCTTTAAATCAAATTAGAATTGGTGGTTTTAAATTAGGTTTTTGGTTCGCCCAACAAGGCTCTATCTATGTATTTGTTATTCTTATTTTCGTCTATATGAATTGGATGAATAAATTGGATAAAGAATATGATGTGGATGAATAGAGAAAGAGGTCAGATGTCAGACCGCTGCGCTGTCAGGGGTCAGATTTATGACGTTGACACATCTCTTACTTAAGATTCTTTTTTCAAAATGGATGCCTCTCGCATCTGACAGCGCAGCGATCTGACAGTTCCTAAGGAACGATCTGACAGCGTAGCGATCTGACTTCTAAATCAAAAACAATGAGTGTTAAAACTTGGACTTTTATAATTGTAGGTATTACGTTCGCTTTATATATCGCAATTGCTATATGGGCAAGAGCAGGCTCTACGAAAGAATTTTATGTAGCAGGAGGAGGCGTGCATCCCATATTGAATGGCATGGCGACTGCAGCCGATTGGATGTCTGCCGCTTCTTTTATTTCTATGGCGGGTTTGATCTCTTTTATGGGCTATGATGGGGCGGTGTATTTGATGGGTTGGACGGGTGGTTATGTATTGCTCGCGCTCTTGCTAGCGCCCTATCTGCGGAAATTTGGAAAATTTACGGTCCCCGACTTTATTGGAGATCGCTATTATTCCAATGTGGCTAGAACGGTGGCGGTAATCTGTGCATTGATTGTATCCTTTACCTATGTAGCTGGACAAATGCGGGGTGTGGGGGTTGTTTTCTCTCGTTTCTTGGAAGTACCTATTACGACGGGGGTAGTTATTGGGATGTTTTTGGTTTTCTTTTATGCGGTACTGGGTGGTATGAAAGGGATTACGTATACGCAGGTGGCGCAATATTGTGTATTGATTTTTGCCTATATGGTACCCGCTATTTTTATCTCTATTGCGATGACCGGAAATGTGATTCCTCAAATAGGTTTTGGTAGTACAGTATCTGATGGATCGGGTGTATACTTGCTAGACAAATTAGATGGCTTGCATCGAGAATTAGGATTTGCAGATTATACGAATGGCACAAAATCTATGATAGATGTCTTTGCAATTACCTTTGCGCTAATGGCGGGAACAGCTGGATTGCCGCATGTAATCGTTTGATTCTTTACCGTACCAAGTGTAAAGGCGGCTAGAAAATCGGCTGGTTGGGCATTGATTTTTATTATGATTTTATATACGACGGCTCCTGCGATTGCTGCTTTTGCAAGAGCCAATTTGATCAGTACCGTTAGTAATAAAGAATATACCTTGATGCCAGAATGGTTTAAGAAATGGGAGCAAACTGGTTTGATAGCTTTTGAAGATAAAAACGGAGATGGGCTAATTCAATATGTTGGTGATAAAGAAAAAAACGAGTTGACAATTGATCGAGACATTATGGTATTAGCCAATCCTGAAATCGCAAAATTACCTAATTGGGTCATTGCTTTGGTTGCCGCTGGAGGGTTAGCCGCAGCACTTTCTACCGCCGCTGGCTTACTCTTAGTCATCTCTACTTCTATTGCACATGATTTAATTAAAATGCAAATCAAGCCGAATATCTCCGAGAAAGGAGAGTTATTATGGGCAAGAGTAGCGGCTATCTTTGCGGTTATTGTGGCGGGCTATTTTGGCATCAATCCACCTGGTTTTGTCGCTGCCGTTGTCGCCTTAGCTTTTGGGCTGGCCGCCGCCTCCTTCTTCCCTGCCATTGTCTTAGGTATCTTTGATAAACGGATGAATAGAGAAGGAGCAATTGCCGGGATGGTGATTGGCATTAGTTTAATGCTATTCTATATGCTCAAATATAAACTAGGCGTTTTTGGAG
>CANNZV010005231.1:0-29733 GCA_947561585.1 Caprella mutica | reverse complement strand
TTTTACAATCAACAAAATCTCAGCTTCAAGAGTTATTTAATGGCATGGAATAAGAAGTCTATGGCTTTAAAATTCTAACGATATGTGTATATTAATTATAGCTCTTCATTTTATTAGGTTCTAGTAGGGTATGTTCCGATTAATCGGACGGTTCCACATCATCGAGCGTATAAGGAAAAAAATTATTCTACTTTTATTTTAATTAGTATCCATGGTATCCTGGATTCTCAAACATTTATGAGCAAACTTCAGATAAATCGCAAAAAATTTTTATTGAGCACTTGAAGAAATTTAAAATTTAGTTATTAGGTAGTCTACCCATTTTATTATGTTCTCAAAATAATAAAATAGCATTACTAAAATAATGAAATTTATTTATAATCATTTTTCGAATACCTATTTTGAAGAATCATATTTTAATTAGTGGAAAAAGAGCATCATTTTCTGGTACACTAATATATTAGCAAAAGGCATTTTCAATTTTCGAAAGCTATTTAGGCTGCTTTTGCTTTTTCAATTATGTGCATGAAATATTTTTTTTTTGTTAGTAATTACAACCTACTTAATTTAGGCTGTTATCAATTTTCATGTTACACTGATTGTGTCACTTAATTTATACCAAATTATCACTAGTAATCATTACACGTCATTTCAATATCAGAGTGTTCAATTTATCATTTAGTGTTTCTTAAACTGCGGGTAAATTACCCTAGCTGTATAATTTAAATATTTAATAGGGTAACGGAGTAGTTGTACTTTTTTGTTTATTTTCTATTACCTGGTTACGCTACTTACTTTCCTGCAATATTTCCAGTTCTTATTTTATTGAAGTATAGTCTCTTAGTATTATTTATTTAATTAACAGTATTTTAATCTTTTCATATTCCATGAAACTTACTAGAGTAATGAAATTGAATTAGGTAACGTCTGAAGAAACTAGGTAGCCAAAGTTTAAGAAACACTTTTTTATAGGTTTGTGTATCTTCACTCTGAACTCCACTTATTGATGTCTACAATCTTACATTCATATCACTTTAACAATTGAAGTACGAAAATTAATAGTGATCTATTTTCATATTTAGAGTAAAATACGATTTTAGTGTCAGGCAAGTGTCATTTAGATCACTATTGATTTTTTAACTTCCAATAGTATTCAGACATGTTTCAGCTGATAGTTTTTGGTTTTCTGAAGTTTTACTGATTGCTTCATATGCTTAAAGTTTCAAAAAAAGGTAAAATTCCAAAATTTTCATCTTAAAAAAAAGAATTTGTTTCTCTCTCTAACTCCAGAACACGAATTAAATGAACTTGCATTATAAATACAGTAGAACTCCTCTGTATTGAATCTAGAGTCCTGAGTAAGAGAACTACCCCGAGTAGTGAAGAAATTTTCTTTAGTTTACTATGAAATGGCCATCAGTTTTAGAAAACTGATGTCCAGTCATGACAGACAAAAAAAAAATGTGTTCACTGTTCAGGGTAGTTCTCTTACTCAGGACTCTATATTCACTGTAGAGTAGCTCTACTATAATTACATTATCCATTGCCTTAACTTTTTAGTCTATATTCTCGATGACTTTAATGAAAATTTCATAAGTAAACATCAGCTAAAACACGTCTAACTCATCCACTGAATCTATACCAAGTCCATCACTTACGTGTGTACCTATACTCTCACCCTAGAATATTACATCAGAAGTTAACATACGAGCTCTAGTGTTAGCTGAAGAGAAATTGTCTAAGGAGGAGGGTCTCCAAAAGAGCCAACTTGATGAGTCAGGACACCAAAAGAGTCAGCTTCAGGAGTCAGGTCTCCAAAAGAGCCATCTTCAGGAAGAATATGTCGTGGCAGACGTTCATCAATCGCAAACCAATTCTGATTTCCTGGAAGAGTCTGAGTCGTCAACTGATAAAAAGATTTCGGATGAGCTCATCAAGAATGGAACTGAAAATTCTGAAGAATCTACAGCGATTAAAGTGAAAGAGAAGAGTATTTGGGAGAGAAGTAAATCTGATGATGAAAACCACTTAAGTCAAGATAAACCCAGCAATGAAAGTAGTTCTAATGTTAAAAATAGTCCAGAAACTAAGATGGTTGATTCTGAAGTTGATGACATGAAAGATAAGTTAAAAACAAGTGAAAATATTGCGCTAGGTATAGATGAGAGAGATCTTAGCAATGATTTAGTGAATACTGCAAATGAAAAAGAGATTAGTAATCTTGGTGAACAATATAAAACTGAGAAATTGGTTGGGGATGAAATTTCACATGAAAATGTCCCCAAAGATGAAAATTCGTTAGAAACAACAATAGGTGATGATAGGAACTCCAAGATTGAGCATGCCGATGATGAAATTTTAAAAGATGGTGTTTTAACCACTGAAAAAGTAGAAGCAGATGATGCCACTAAAATTGAAGATAACGATAAAAAATTAGATGATGCCAACCCTAACATTGAACATACTGATGATAAAAACGTAGATGATACTAACTCTAAAGTTGAAGATGATGATAAAGAAGTAGATGATACCAGCTCTAAAATTGAACAAACAGATGATAAAATTTCACTTAATGACAGTTTGTTATCAGACAAAATAAAATTAGATGAAGCACACGATTCTAAAAATGAAGACAGCATCTCTAATGCAAAATCGGAAACTTCTATAAAGAATGAAAATGAAGCTTCAACGTCGAAGGATCTAACAAAAGGAGTCGTGAGTGATATAAATCCTAATTCAGAGAGCTCTTCAGCATCACAAATGCATACCAAATCTAAAGAATCCAAGTCTTCAACTACTCGGGAAGATGGCGATGGATCCAGTCAGACCAGTGAACATACGAAAGAAGATGAGATCGAAAAAATGTCTGATGTTGAAGAGAAAACTGAGTCACCATCTCGAACTAGTTCAGAAACCAATACTTCTAATTTGAGCGAAAAAAATTCCGAGTCTGAAAATATGACGCAAGATCAGCTTTACAATTTGAAACTGAATCCCTTGAATGTCGTCGATGTTGAGATAAACGGGAAAATCATCAAGAAAGTTCTTAAATCTAAAAGCGCAGAGGAAGAGGATTATGCCTTGGATGCAATGAGTAACAAGTTAACTAAAAGAGCTTTGTATGGGGGAAAACTACAGACAATCAAAGAAATGAAGCATCGGCACAAGGCACATAGAAGAAAGAAAGGGGAAATCAAGGGGCACGAATTTTGCATATCTGGCAAGGCTGACCACAGTGTGATGGACGCAGCCTCTTTCAAATTTAAGGTAGAGTTTAATGTCAGAAGACAAGTGAGTTCTTTTTTAACACAATCACATCAATGAAATATGCACTCACTCACCCTCTGTGTGTATATATAATGACAACTTATTTGATGTGAAATACAATAACCTCCTCACCGTAACTCACAGCTAACTTTTCTATGCACCTAGCGTCTCTTTTCCGCTTTGTACGAATTGAAAACTTTAAAGTTCCTGTGGTTGTTTCAGGAGTCTGGTTACGGAGATTCTCACCACGGGGATTCAGAAATCGATTTCGAAGATGGTGACGAAGCAGGCAGGAGAGTTGAGAGGAGAAGAAGGATGAAAAAGGGAGGGACGTCTGAGAGAGATTTCAGATCTGATGATGAGGATAGTGTGAGTGTCTAGATTTAAATTAGGGTAAGTTCTCAATTATCGGTCAGTTCCCCATTTTCGGACCAGTTCCGAAAATGGGGAACTGAGTGATAATTGAGAACTTACCCTATCACACATTGAAGCTGTGAAGTTGTGAATTAACTTTGACGATTTATTAAGTAAATTCACTGGATTTTAATATTCATTGATAGTCTTAACATTTACAAATAGTCATGATATTCTATGATAATATTAATATTCACTAATAGTCTTACTATTGACTAATGGTCTTACTATTGACTAATAGTCTTACTATTGACTAATGGTCTTACTATTGACTAATGGTCTTACTATTGACTAATGGTCTTACTATTGACTAATGGTCTTACTATTGACTAATAGTCTTACTATTGACTAATAGTCTTACTATTGACTAATGGTCTTACTATTGCCTAATGGTCTTACTATTGCCTAATGGTCTTACTATTGACTAATGGTCTTACTATTGACTAATGGTCTTACTATTGACTAATGGTCTTACTATTGACTAATGGTCTTACTATTGACTAATGGTCTTACTATTGACTAATGGTCTTACAATTGACTAATGGTCTTACAATTGACTAATGGTCTTACAATTGACTAATGGTCTTACTATTGACTAATGGTCTTACTATTGACTAATAGTCTTACTATTGACTAATGGTCTTACTATTGACTAATGGTCTTACTATTGACTAATGGTCTTACTATTGACTAATGGTCTTACTATTGACTAATGGTCTTACTATTGACTAATGGTCTTACTATTGACTAATGGTCTTACTATTGACTAATGGTCTTACTATTGACTAATGGTCTTACTATTGACTAATGGTCTTACTATTGACTAATGGTCTTACTATTGACTAATGGTCTTACTATTGACCAATAGTCTTACTATTGACCAATAGTCTTACTATTGACCAATAGTCTTACTATTGACCAATAGTCTTACTATTGACCAATAGTCTTACTATTGACCAATAATCTTACTATTGACCAATAGTCTTACTATTGACCAATAGTCTTACTATTGACCAATAGTCTTACTATTGACCAATAGTCTTACTATTGACCAATAGTCTTACTATTGACCAATAGTCTTACTATTGACCAATAGTCTTACTATTGACCAATAGTCTTACTATTGACCAATAGTCTTACTATTGACCAATAGTCTTACTATTGACCAATAGTCTTACTATTGACCAATAGTCTTACCATTGACTAATAGTCTTACTATTGACCAATAGTCTTACCATTGACTAATAGTCTTAACACTCTGTTTCAATAGTTAGGTACCTATCTATTAATAATACTAACTATATTCTCTCACAGGGTGGGGGTGAGTTGGGCAAGCGGCGAAATGGCGGGAAGTATCGCGAGGAAGGTGACTCTTACGATGGTTATGACGCTTACGAAGATATGGAGAACCTACCTAAACATCTCAGTGCTAGAAGATCAGGCAGAACGCGGGCACAGGGGCCTGATAAGGTGAGGGATGGCAATTACACTTTAAAATAGTATGTTCGCGTTAGGTGGATTTAAATTAATTTAATTTTAAATTAATTAATTAAATGAAAATTACACATGCCATTTTAAAATAATTTAATTTAAAATTAATTTCAAATCAGATTAATTTAATTATAAATTTATTTTATTTTAAATTAATTTAATTTTAAATTCGCTGTTCAGCTTTGTTTCAAAAACTGATTAACTAAGTTTAGTCTCTCCATGTGTACCTCAATAGGTGATATCTTACTTCAGTTTTATAATTTTAATTAATTGAAATAAATTTTCCGTTGCTTTTTCGATCAACTGTTAACTAGTTTGTTCCGTGATTTTCTACTAGGTAGGGTCATGCAGGTAAATTGTGGCCAGAAGAATGTATCTAAGAACTGTTCAACTGAGTTTATATCGAAATGTTGCATATCAAAAGAAGCGCTATGCATGTTATAATTTATTAATTTAATTAACGTTGTTAAGCCATGATGTTTTTATTAGTATTTCTGTGGTTTGAGGCCGAAGTTAGTTAGTGTGCCGCAATTTACCTACTTCACCCTAGTTTAGGTATTGTTCATGCAGTAATCATTATAGCTAACTGAAGTGAATTTAAGTGCTTATAACATTTTCATATTTTAGGCGGCATTTGTTAATTAATTTATTTATCATCGCATAACTCAAAAAGTAGCTATTGGTCAGGTCCAGGGACCATCTGGTAAAATTTTGGGAGCGATCTGGCCAAAGATAAAGGTCAAGGTCATTTATAACTCAAAAAGTACTCAACCAAATTTTCTGAAATTTGGTGGGACGATTGGTCAACCATGAGCCAGTTTATTAGATTTTGGGAGGCATGCGCCGTATAGTGGCGAAGGTATGCGCTATACGAGTACCTATCCGTCATCTAGTTTAATTTAATTTTCTAAACTAACTGTTCCTGTTCAGGTGAATGCTCTGGACGACTCCCTGAACAGACGGGGCAGAATAAAAGGAGGTCACCCGACTGAAATGTCTATTACACAGGCCATGCAAACCACTATGAGAAAGTAAGAAACCCTATGGTTTATACAGGGTGACCCACAAAAAAGTGTACCCAGCTTTGAATTACTATAAATATATTACACGTACAATCTTGAGCAATGACGGTGGTAGAATGGGTACATGAAAAAAAATCCATTTTTAAATTTACTTAAACTCATTTTTTTTTGTAATTAATTAACTAAGTTAGGTACACTTTTTTGTGGGTCACCCTGTATAGGGTTAAGGAAACATCCAGCAAATGGTGTGAGCTGAAGGTAAATCATTTAAACCTTTTACCCGTTATTACTCAGGAAAAACACTAGTAATTGTTGGGTAGAGTTCTTCATTTGTCCTTTATTTTCAATTTTATCATCTTAATAGAACTATAAATGGATCTTATGAGTATTTGTCCAAAAAATCCAAAATCATAACAATTTTTTGCAGAAACTAATATTCTTTAAGTTATGAGTATTTGAAGCTATTTAATACCTATATATAACTGATGAAACGCAATGTTTGAAATATCTTCTAATTTTGAAGAATCTCAACATAGATGTGGTGTGCCCAATAATGTTGTTTCTTCAGTCTAAATTTTTTAAATAGTTATTTATTCCCCTATCCCTACAAGATCATTAAACAATAATAAAGTGTGCAGTACAACAAACTAGCGAATGCAGAAAACTACAATGCAGCTTCATATAAATAGATAATAATTTATGATATTCAATGAAACACGAGTTTTCTGAAAGTTTTGATATCTCAGAAATAGATAATAAATATCTTCAAACCTTCATATTTCAAGAACTATTAGTTTCTACAAAAAACTGTTACGATTTTCGGATTCTATGGACAAAATACATCGGAAAAAAAACCATTAAAACTAAATTTGGTGGTAATCCTCAAAGCAAGAAAGATCCATATATATAACTAAGGTTATAACTAACTATATAACTATAACCATAGTAAATAAGTAGAGAAGTATGCTAAGTTTCGAATTCATCGACGGTACGTGAACTTGATCCATTCTTCAGAAACGATGTAAACAAATGACGTTGCATAGAGTACTCTCAAATATTATAAGTATTATTAGGTGAATATTAAAAGTGAATAGTCTAAAACGGGATTAAAACAATTTTACGCAAGTTAATTTCCATGAAAATGCTCATTTAACTGAATGATAGCTCATTTTTTATTTAAAAACAAATGGAAAATATTTTGAGTGACGTCACTCATAATATTTTCGAATGTTCCAATATTGTACTTGGTATACTTCTTCATTTACTATGGCTATAACTAACACTATGAATCTAACTATTCACCATCTGTTTAACAGGTATACCCTAGAGAGGAGACTGTTTCAGCAGCTGTTGGAACTTAAGCGGCAACAGATTCGCAACAGTAAAGTTAACGAGACTGTGCAGATCAGACGCATGGCAGACGCTAATAACAGGGATGGGGCCTTTTTGGGGCTGAGGGGTTATGGCGGTCCTATGACATACCAGGGCTACGAGAAATACCTATATGGTGAGTAGGAAAAAAAATCAGCTATTTAAGAAATTTTTGGATTCAAAATCCCTTCTATTTAGCCCTACTAATTCATTTTCCGGCTATCAGATCAGCTGAGATTCCTGCAGAGTAACCAAATAGAAAAGGTTCCTCACTTCAAACCCATGGATGACGTGGAGAAGCTTAACAGAGTGCTGCAGAGAAGTGAAATAGCGGAGACTAAGAAGGAGGCAGGGGCTGCCAACACTGGGGACAATGAAGAGGCTTCCACTGATGCCAAGAACTGCTCCCGTAGAACTCATAGGTGTCACCACGCTGCCCACGCTTATACTGGGGTACCCTGCGCCGCTTATAGTGAGATATTAGTTATTTAAAATTACTCTACTTTATAGCTAGTTTGGTATTTTAATATAAAACTTTTTATTGTTGATTCATATTATATGATTTGTATCTATTAACTAAGAAGTACCAAAAGTTTACTAAAAACACTAGCTATTTAAATTAAATTTTAAGATAAATTTTTAAAATTAATTTATATTTCAGTATTTAGATCTTTATATTTCTGATTATTAAATTATTTATTTTTCTTACGATATTTATGTAGCTATAATTAGATAATTTTCTTTATATATGCTTATTAGTAAATTTTCTTGTTTCTCTATGTTCATTAATTTTTTTTCTCAGTTCCCCACCGTAGAAAAAAGTTAGCGGATAAGAAGTCCCCTCACGACGAGGCTAGACTCAGTTTACCCAAAATAGGCTCCACCAATCAAGAGAAAGGAAGAAGAGCTAGAAAAGAGGACAGCAACTCCACAGAGTCGAGTATATTTGGCACTGAGGAGTACGACCCCCAGAAACCACTCACTGTAGAACTAAAGGTGAGTAAAGGGCCGTACACACGCAGGGTTTTTTAAGTCTTTCACCAGACTTTTTGCCAAACTCCTCCTATTTTTTCAACAAGAATATAAGAAAAAAAGATATAGAACGTATAATTATTAGTTGGTATCCATGATACCTGCAGGTATCATGGATACCAACTGAAATAAATACTTATTATATCGTTTTCTTATGATTCAAGTCTCGTGGAAAAAGTAGGAGGAGCTTAACAAAAAGTCTGGTGGAAAGACTTAAAAAACCCTACGTGTTTACTACCGGGGTGTAACTGACTAATATTGAATATGTTTGGACATTTTTTAAATTTTAATCATTATTATTTTATACAGTAGAACTCTGTATAGGCAATATAGTGAATGTAAAGTCCTGTGTAAGAGAACTACCCGTATAGTGAACGAATTTTCTTTAGTCTGCCATAAATGAAGAGTATGAAAACGATTTGTTCACTATGTGGGGTAGTTCTCTTACTCAGGACTTTACATTCACATTAGAGGAGTTCTACACTATATCATTTGAGCTATTGGAGGGACGTTTTGTAGTCATGAAACAGTCTGACCTTCAGACATGTCCAATTGACCCAATCCATGACCAATTGACCCAATCCATGACCAATTGACCCAATCCATGACCAATTGACCCAATCCATGACCAATTGACCCAATCCATGACCAATTGACCCAATCCATGACCAATTGACCCAATCCATGACCAATTGACCCAATCCATGACCAATTGACCCAATCCATGACCAATTGACCCAATCCATGACCAATTGACCCAATCCATGACCAATTGACCAAATCCATGACCAATTGACCCAATCCATGACCAATTGACCCAATCCATGACCAATTGACCCAATCCATGACCAATTGACCCAATCCATGACCAATTGACCCAATCCATGACCAATTGACCCAATCCATGACCAATTGACCCAATCCATGACCAATTGACCCAATCCATGACCAATTGACCCAATCCATGACCAATTGACCAAATCCATGACCAATTGACCCAATCCATGACCAATTGACCCAATCCATGACCAATTGACCCAATCCATGACCAATTGACCCAATCCATGACCAATTGACCCAATCCATGACCAATTGACCCAATCCATGACCGATTGACCCAATCCATGACCAATTGACCCAATCCATGACCAATTGACCAAATCCATGACCAATTGACCCAATCCATGACCAATTGACCCAATCCATGACCAATTGACCCAATCCATGACCAATTGACCCAATCCATGACCAATTGACCCAATCCATGACCAATTGACCCAATCCATGACCAATTGACCAAATCCATGACCAATTGACCCAATCCATGACCAATTGACCAAATCCATGACCAATTGACCCAATCCATGACCAATTGACCCAATCCATGACCAATTGACCCAATACATGACCAATTGACATAATACATGACCAATTGACCCAATACATGACCAATTGACCCAATACATGACCAATTGACCCAATCCATGACCAATTGACCCAATCCATGACCAATTGACCCAATCCATGACCAATTGACCCAATCCATGACCAATTGACCCAATCCATGACCAATTGACCCAATCCATGACCAATTGACCCAATCCATGACCAATTGACCAAATCCATGACCAATTGACCCAATCCATGACCAATTGACCCAATCCATGACCAATTGACCCAATCCATGACCAATTGACCCAATACATGACCAATTGACATAATACATGACCAATTGACCCAATACATGACCAATTGACCCAATCCATGACCAATTGACCCAATCCATGACCAATTGACCCAATCCATGACCAATTGACCAAATCCATGACCAATTGACCCAATCCATGACCAATTGACCCAATCCATGACCAATTGACCCAATCCATGACCAATTGACCAAATCCATGACCAATTGACCCAATCCATGACCAATTGACCAAATCCATGACCAATTGACCCAATCCATGACCAATTGACCAAATCCATGACCAATTGACCCAATCCATGACCAATTGACCCAATCCATGACCAATTGACCCAATACATGACCAATTGACATAATACATGACCAATTGACCCAATACATGACCAATTGACCCAATACATGACCAATTGACCCAATCCATGACCAATTGACCCAATCCATGACCAATTGACCCAATCCATGACCAATTGACCCAATCCATGACCAATTGACCCAATCCATGACCAATTGACCCAATCCATGACCAATTGACCCAATCCATGACCAATTGACCAAATCCATGACCAATTGACCCAATCCATGACCAATTGACCCAATCCATGACCAATTGACCCAATCCATGACCAATTGACCCAATACATGACCAATTGACATAATACATGACCAATTGACCCAATACATGACCAATTGACCCAATACATGACCAATTGACCCAATCCATGACCAATTGACCCAATCCATGACCAATTGACCCAATCCATGACCAATTGACCCAATCCATGACCAATTGACCCAATCCATGACCAATTGACCCAATCCATGACCAATTGACCCAATCCATGACCAATTGACCCAATCCATGACCAATTGACCCAATACATGACCAATTGACCCAATACATGACCAATTGACCCAATCCATGACGAATTGACCCAATCCATGACCAATTGACCCAATCCATGACCAATTGACCCAATCCATGACGAATTGACCCAATCCATGACCAATTGACCCAATCCATGACCAATTGACCCAATCCATGACCTGTCGGAGTACTGTCACTTTAACAAAATATTTGATTATTGGGACGTTCTTTAGTTTGGAATTTTGATAATTTTTCTACAAAGTTTTTATGGTATGTTCATTAATTAAATAATCATTCTATAGGCTAAGTTACTATTTATCGGACAGTTCCACATCTCTGGCTATGCAAGAAAAAGTAATTAAATTATTTAACTTGTTATTTCAATTAAAAGAAATTTAATAATTATATTTCTTTACACATGAACGAAAATGTGGTGCCGTCCGTTAAATCGTAACTTACCCTACTAAATATCAGTTATTTGAGTTTTAATCCACAGAAACGAATTAACGGCCATTTCTATCTATTAAGAGATTAACAATGTAAATCATTTGTCCCAATGTAGCACGGTGGGAAGAAGCAACAAATATCTCTTCCTCTGCAGATGTTAGACAAGAGAAAGAGATATAATCTTAGATTTTCCATAAAGGTGATCTATCCTTCGTATTTTGTTGCTTCGTCAGCTTTTTGGCGTTCAAACATTGCTACTGTTGAGAGCAAGCTGCTAATCTATTTTTTATAGCATAGGTCGAGAAATACTTCAAGAATGTTTGGCAAATATTTATAGGGTGATGAATAGGGTTGTGACAATATGCGTTCAAAATCATAGACCTGAAGAATATCATAGAAACGAAATAACTTGGTATCGAATACTATATACCACTGGTTTAGAACCATTCAAAAGTCTTTAATTCAATCCGTCTATAATATTTTCAAGATCTATCATTTTAAACGCATATTGTCACAACCCTATCGATGAATCAATTCCCGCATGTTTATTTTTTCTTGTAAATTAGATGGTGTAAGTTTCAAATAATAGTTATATCAAAATTAAGTTAATTATATTTACATGCAAGTACGAATCAAAACTGTGATTTTTTTAATTATATACATTAGGGTAACATTGCTACAAATTGATAGTTAAAATTTTCCATTCGGTAATTTATAAAGAAAATTAAGCGTCCCGTAATTGATTCATTGCCCTATAGTTTTCAGGTTTATTTGTCGTAGTTTTTATTATATATTTCTATTATTATATATTTCTTTATCGTGTTTCCTTTGTACTATTGGTTCCATACAAGCTTTTCCTGATTACTTAAAAATTTATAATACGTAAATTTATAAATTGCTACTAGAAATAATTAAGGTAACATTTCAATTAGCAGATGCGAAGTAATACCAATAAGTTATTATTTAAAAAATCACATCAAAATAGGACCTTTAAATTATATCCATTGCACAGAGAATAATAAGAAAAAGATGAATGATATTACTATTAATTAGTATCCATGATACCTGCAGGCAAGGTATACTAACTACAAGGTAGAGTATTGCGCAGGTTCATATCGAGATGAAATTATCAGTTATGTTGTAAAATACGCTTAGGTGATCCGGGAAATATTTTTAGCAGAATACTGTGACGTATATAGTCTTTATATCCTGATTTTTACATAGAAATCAGGTATGTTATTCATTCTTTTTAGAATAAAGTTCTTTAACTTCGTTTTATTTGACTAAACTGGCTGAATTCAGCATTACCTTGATTAGGTAATGATTAATTCTTCTGCGCATAAACAAATACGCAGTTCTGGGACCCTGCAATATTAGATTACATCCTCTATATACAGTAATATACTATACAGCGGGTTAAATAGTTATTTGTATATAAGGATTTTGCCATGGTTGTGTATGCAGTGTACGGATGCCATGAAAAAGTGTTTGATCCGCGGTATAGTATTTAACAGGGGAGGCCAGAGAATTCGCTGTGCGAGACGCACGAGATTGCCATGAAGCCAGGACAATTTCGATTTTTATTCTATTTTTTAATAAACTTCAAATTTATTTAATAGTGACCTGATTTATTATTTGTTCAGTCTGTATCATAACAATAAAAATATTTATATATTTAATCTTCTAAAAACTAAAGCAAATTTATTCAAATTAGATAAATTACGTAGAGCTTCCGGAGCTTCACTTTAGCCACCCCGGGTATATAGAGTATGTAATCCAAATAATCTAATATAGCTGGGTTCCAGAAGTGTGTTTGTATGTGAGTATTTGTGTATGCGCAGAAGAGTCTAGAACTCGTATCAAGGCGTAACAACCTTGTAAGTTAATATATCTTGCCTCCAGGTATCATGGTTACTAGTGTTTGAATCTCCGGGAATCATGAACATCAAATTGATGTAATTAATAAAAAAATCTTAATGTTCCCTCCACAATGAATATATTTGGATGTATTTTTATAATAAAAACCTATAGTATTTTCATCCATTATTTAATTGTTATCTGGTTATTGAAACTGTACCCTAATTTTTTCTTGCTTTTTCTTACAAAGCATGTCATGAACTGAAAAATACTTACAAAATTTCAACCTTAAGTGTTATCTCCATTAAAAAAACATTTTATCAAATACATTAGGAACGAATAAGATTTCTAGTAATTATACTTTGGAAATCGTCAGGATTGAATTATATTTTTTTATTTTAGTGAATTATTTTGACACCATTTTTCAAGCCGGCCATTGAATGTAGCTCCCTTTCGGTCAAGTAGCTACCACAGTGTTGCGCTGAATCAACACTGACAACTTTTATTATTTGATATTTAAACAAGAACAATTTTACCAAGAAATGTATGTGTCATAAAGGGTTGATAAAAAAAATTATTACCAACATTAGACATGCATTTCTCCCATTGCTTTGCCCAGTCGAGACAAGGCGCCATGTCACCTGAAAGTCTGCAGAAACTAAGGTTCTCCCGGACAATGCTTACTTCCTTGCTACGGGATGCATCTACTAGACACAAACCTACCACTAAGGTCTATTGCATCTACTAGACAACCATTCACACGTAGCTACTTAGATTAGAGGAAGTTATGAATTATCGGACAATTTCACATTTTCGATGTCAGTAAAAAATGTAATTTGACATTGGTCTAATTATGTGTTTTTCTAAATGGACAAAAATGTGGAACTGTTCGATAACTCGTAACTTGCCCTATATGTATATGTAATTAGAGATGTACACGATATACCAATTCAAGTAGCTAAATTAGACTACTTTTTCAATTAAAAGTAAAGTTAATTTAATGTAAAGTAACACTCAACTGCTCTTAATATTAGTACTACTAGTTTCTTGTTTCAATATCTAAATTAAGTGATTTACTAACTAGAATGTGAAAGAAGCAGTGAGATTCTGATGATGGCGTGCGCATGCGCTCCATCATTTGTCAATTCGCTCAGTGTGGCCAATAAGGTTGTGTTTCTTCATTCTTGAATTTCAAAAGTATAGTAAACAGTGCATAAGGTTTTAGAGATACTGTCTCTACCGCATACATTTCTATCGATAATGTATTGCTGCAATATATATTTTTTACTGATATTGGCTTTGACGTAAACTCTTCTCTGATTGGCCGGCAAGGCGGAGGGAGCGGAGCACTATAGCGTTAGTGCTCCGCCTCCTGTTAGCTCCTCCTCCTTGATGTAGTTTTAGTAGAATTTAATTGCTTTCCAAATAATAAGAACTTCGAAAATCTCCACATAGATGTCTGTAATATAGTTTGTTGTATCCGCTAGTTTTTTGTATTGCACACTTCATGATTGTTTATTGACCTGGCAGGGGTTGGGGGACGCCCTCAATACACTTATTGGCCAACCTCTTCAAATCGATGAACACCAATATCGTTAATAACTTATCAGCAAGGAACACTATTTTAAACTATATTCTTTAGTGGTAGTAACCTTTCAATTTCTAACCTTAAAAAAGGGGTGCCATTCAGTAAGTTCACTCGGTAGGTTGTGCTGCAGTTGGAAGTAATTAAATACATCTTTAACAGAGTCTTAAAATTAAAATAACATCATCTTCTATAATCAATGTCCCTCAATCGATTTATCATTAAAGAGAAAAAGTTTGTCCAAAATTTAAGTACCCCTTCAAACTGTTTTTACTAGACAATTTAAAGTTAACCTTATTTAAAAATGTAGAACTTGACATTAGGGTTAAATTTCACAATATCGATCATATAAATAAACAATATAATAATTTGTTTTAACTCGTTATTTTAATTTCCATAAAGTTTTTTCGTTTGATCGAAAATATGAAACCGGTTGATATCTTTATATTAATTAATATAGAAATACATCACTCCTATTTATGTTTTCTCATAAAGTAATCTCACTAACATCACAAATTAGCTCTGAATCATGTTCACAGGTTTATATACTTTGAACTTTTTTTTATCGAGTCTTTAATTGCACAAATTTGGAACTAAAAAAACATTGAAAACTGACCCAGGCAAGAAGGATTTATTCCTGTGATATCAAGGCAATATCCCAGTCAAGGATTTATTTCTGGGATATCAAGGCAATATCCCAGTCAAGGATTTATTTCTGGGATATTCCTCTAATATCCCAGTAATAAATCCTAATCTTCTGAATAAAAATTATTTACCATCAGATTTACAGTATTTAAGCTGAAATTTATAGTTTAATAATATTGTTTGTTCATTAGTAGGTACCCACCCTAGCTACTATTAGTTAATATTAACCTGTAATTAATTGTTAATTTGCTGCCCTAGCTTGTATTTATATCTAATCCAGCTTTTCATGTTTTATTTTCAGCTTTGGCATCACGTATCCTGTTGTATATACCTTTTTCCATGTTAAATAATGACTGTGTATTTGTTGCATGAAACCCTAGTATTTAGTTGGTATAGTTATGCTATATAATACATGAAATAAATTTAAAGTCCCAATGCAACTTTTTCGATGCTTTTTATAACATTAACTAATTGACATACATTATTTGGATGCATTTTAGATCTTGTGCATCTTAATATAATTAAACTGTATTGTGCTTCTGCGAGACGCGTGCTTTCTTGAGCAGAAGAAATATTGTGGGCGTGGCGTTATTGCTTCTCTCAGCAGGTACCAAGTGTGCCACGATAGTGTGTCTTGGTAAAACCTTTGATGTAAATGTTTTAAAAATTGTAACAATATAATGCGGTCTCAAAATTTTGACAGTGGTATTTATTTGTCCCAAACTGTCTAAATGTATGCTGTCAAAGATTCAAGCCACCGAAAAATAGAAACCGTACATTAAGCATTAAGCCCATTTTCATTTTTTTTTAAATTCACAAACTCTATTGTATGTAATAAATCGATCATGATTTTAATCAAATCGGTTTAGGATTCTCCCCCCCCCCCCTCCTCTCCCGTATTACTAATATATTCCGATTTCAATTCTCGTGAAGATCATGAATACATTTGGAACTACTTCCATAAAGGATGATTAAGTTAACTAAGAATAAATATAATTTGCTTTGCATCCTTATTTTTTTGAAAAATATTTTTTAATATTCTCGTCAAAAGTAAATTGAATTATTATTAAATATAATAATCTTATGGTATTCCCCACTTATGGCTTATCAACCCATATCACTATTTGGCAACAATAACGCCACGCCCATAATAAACTCTTCGCCACAGATATGCGCGCATTTCTGGGAAGCACGCATCTAACAGAAGCATGATTTAATGGCTGAGAAAGTGGTACAAATTTAGTAAAAACGTAGCTTAACGTTATAATTAATAAGACTCTTAGAATAGAAGTACTTGAATATTATTCATATCTCCTTATTAAGTTTATTCACATTTCAAAGTATGAATAAAATTGCACTGCGACTTTATAATCCGTACCTACTATATTTTTTACTGGATGTTAACTTTGTTTTGTTTTCAGCCTTCAGGGACACCGCCCACGGATAGCAATAAAGAGGAGGAGTCTAATAGCTCCACCTACAGAAAAGAGGAGGAGCAAAAGAGGGCATCTGCACCTAATAGCTCCACCTCCAGGAGAGGAGAAACTAGTCAACCTACCCCAGAATCTACCAGTAGATAAAAGACGATATTCGATAAGTGAAAGAGTAATTAGTATGCTAACTGATAGTTTTCACTACCATACTTAATTATTGTGTCATTAATGTGCTACAGTAAAACTACTCTATAATGGAATCCTGTATAGTGAATATAGTGTGCGGAGTAAAAAAGTAGCCTCTATAGTGAATGGATTTTCTTCAGTGCCATCAGCGATGTGCACAATAGGGTTATGTTTCTCCCATATAAAAGTTTTAAAATACAGATAACGCCTCATAAGGTTTTTGAGACACTGTCTCAACCGCATACGTTTCTATCGATAATGTATTGCAGGAATATGTCTTTACTGATTATGGCTTTTAAGTAAACTCTTATCTGATTGGTTGGCTAAAAGGCGTTTTTGCTCCGCCCCCTGTTACCTCCTCTGTTTTGCATAAGTTGAAGATGAATTAAATTGCTCTTCATATAATAAGAACTTTGAAACTCTCAATATAGATGGCTGTAATGTAATAATTTGTAGTAGTCGCTACTCGCTCGTTTTTGTACTGCACACTTCATGATTGTTTAATTATCTGGCAGAAGGGGGTAAGGGGACGCCCCCAATCTCTATAGCCAATCAATGAGCTGTTAACCTTTAAAACAATATCGGTAAAAACATATCTGCGATGAAAAAGTTAATTCATTTTTTAAGAAATTAATGGCAATTTTAAGACAGACCAAAGGAAATTTGTTCTTTATACTGGCTACTTCCTTACTCAGGACATCACATTCACTGTACAGTATTTCATTATAGAGGAGTTTTACTGTATCTATATTTGTTCCTCAACATCATATACATAATATTGGTAGATTTTAGTGTGTGGAAATATCAATCTCTGCTGTGCCTAAAGGCTAAATCTCTGTCACAACTACACAGCCTATCGCTCAGTCTACTCTTATTATGTATCTGTGTGGTATTGGATAGGCAATGACCAGGGTTGTGACAATATGCATTTAAAATAATAGATCTTAGGAATAGCATAGAGTCATAGACGAAACGAAATGGTATCTAATACTACATACCGCTGATTTAGTATAATTTCTCTCTGTCTATAATGTTTTTAGGATCTATGATTTTAAATGCATATTGTCACAACCCTACATATGACAGCCAGCAGAACTCCTCTATAGTGAATGAGTTAGGATGTAGCCTGAATAGTGAACAGATTTTCTTTAATATGCCATTAGTTTTATAAAAACTGATGTCAATTCATTGCAGACTAAAGATATTTATTCACTATGATTTAGCCTGAAGGAGCTCTACTGTACCTCAAATGTGCTTAGCTTCATATAGATTTGTATATTTCTCATATAGTGTGTAATACATTACACTTATGAAATTAGAACTGTGATCACTTTTGTCAGTAAGTGTACTTAAATAAGGCACATTTTTATACAATTTATTCGGACATTGTCATATATAGAATTTAAAGTGCGATTTAGATGACTTGGGCACATTTTGACATCAAATAAAATTGGTTGGACATGATGAAAAATGTGCCCATGATTTCTGGAACATAATGTATTAAATTTAAGTGTTTTTCAAAAAAAGTGTAGTTACTTACTGTTGAATGTTTAATGTTGTTTGGTATAGATACTTTAAAACGAATCACATTATTTTCTTAATGTAAATGATATTCAATTTGAACCTACGCAAGTAAATAAAGTGTCTGCATACTAAATGTTTTTATGACTTAACCGCGATTATAAAGTATAATAAAACGTCATGTCACTCTAAGAATCATTAGTAAAACTTCAAGAGAATCATTTCAAAAATTATAAACGGCCCACAGAAACTAGAATTATGGACAAATTTTTTTTCAATTATTGGACACAACAGATCAAATTTTCTCAATGTGAAAATTCTACTTAGTGATATCTGAGGCTCTTAGGCCTATTCCACACTTGGCGTTTTTTCCAAAGGTGCAGCATGAAAAACGCCCAATATAAGCGTACATACAAAATACATACGTTTATTCAGTTCTAATGTTTTTCTCATGCCACATGAAAAGATGTATGTATTTTATATGTCCGCTTGGATTGGGCGTTTAATCATGCAGCATTTTAGTTAAAAAACGCCCCGTTTGAAATAAGTTCAACATTTTTAGAAAGGTTGGCTGTGAATGTTGAGTATGTGTTGCATGTTGAGACTTAGAGCAGATGCAGGGTTGTTAAGGTTGAAAGCCGTTATGACCTCAGGGTGCAGCACACCCAGTTTGCCAACCTCCGCACCATTCAGCATGACGCGTCCACACGAGCCTGGCATGTAGGAAGGGTCTGTAAAAGAATGGATGATGAGATTCAACATTGATAAGAGAGCATGAAAAAAAATTTAAAGGAAAACAGAAATAATGGTTAGGAAGAAGACAGAGATAAGAATAGAGAGTAGCTATATTTAGAAATTAGGAAGAGTATCGAGAAAATTTAGAAATTAGGAAGAATATCGAGAATATTTAGAAATTAGGAAGATTACCGAGATAAGAATGTAGTGTTGAGAGAGAGAATGTTCATAAAGAATAGAGTTGATAATACAGTGTTGATAGTGCATTACTCACGATCTTTGCCCTCTAGCCAGTACCCCTCTCCATTTCCCTCCTCATTATAGTGTATGCGCAGTGCCAGCATGATGTTATCTAACAGTCCCTGTACAACCTCCAGACCAGCCTTCACATTGTAGTTGATGGCGCAAAGATGGCGCTCATTCCTTGCCCCTGTGCCTCTAGTTTTAGAGGCGTCAGGATCATTCACACAAGTGTCAGCCATCTGGAAAAAGATAGAGCAGTTGAAAAAGGAGTAAACAATGCAAGGGTTAGAAAGGACATAGGGTAAGTTCTTAATTATGGGTCAGTTCCAAATTTTCGGACAAGTAAGAAAAAAATTATTATCTTATTTTTATTGGTATCCATGATACCTGCAGGTTGCATGAATACCAATGAAAATTTACCAATGAAAATTATATAATTATATCTAACTATATATTTTTTCTTACGTGTCCGAAAATATGGAACTCATCGTTAATTAAGAACTTATCCTAGTAAGGGCTTGGGCCACATTATGAAGTAGCTACAGTCAAAGAAAAGTGTATCCCTGATGATTTTATTCAACAGTTTACTAAAATCACATTACCAAAAAGAAGTTTTACTAATTGCAATGCTGGTAGATATTTTAAAACTGGTCTGGGAAGACCATGACAAATTTTGTAAGATTCGAAATTAGGAAAATTAATTCATTTACGAAATCAGTGACTTTTCTCTGATAGTAGGTATCTGCAATTTTTTTTCTCAGATAGCAAGTAGCAGCTATATAGCTAGACACTTCATTTCTCTCACCTCGAATAGTTTAAGTGGCAGGGAGATGTGTTTGTTAGCAGCAGCTGTCCTGAGCAGACCAGGCAGCAGACTCAGTCTTACAGCCTCGCAGTCTACAGTCTTGGGATTACCTACCTCCACCAGGGCCTGACCTTTCAGCTCCATGCGTAACTTGTCACTCAGGTCAGACTGAAGAAGATGGAGAAATGATATAGGGTAAGTTACGAATTATCGGTCAGTTTCACAGCTTCGGTCATATAAGAAAAAACGATATTATAATTGTTATTTATTTTAATTGGTATCTATGATACCTGCACCTATCATGGATACCAACTAAAATAAAAATAACAATTATGATATCGTTGTTTTTTCTAATATGACCGAAGATGTGAAACCGACCGAATATTCGTAAATTACTTTATTTTCATAATTGGGACGTTAAACTGATATAGCTAGGGTAAGTTATGAATAGGGTTGTGACATTATGCTTTTAAAATCATAGATCTTTAGAATACAATAGACGAAACAAAATGGTATCTAATACTACATACCGCTGGTTTAGAACAATCCAATGCTGTTTAATTCTCTCCATCTATAAATTATAATACTTTCGGGATCTATGATTTTAAAAGCATATTGTCACAACCCAAGTGATGAATCATAGGACAGTTTCACATTTTTCGGACGTAAGAAAAAACATATAGCCACTTTTTTAACTGGTTATTTTTATTATATCCTTTTATATTTTATCTATGTCTAAAACTGAAGACATTATATGGCAGACTAAAGAATATTTGCTCACTATTTAGGATACCTTCTAACTCATTCACTATAAAGGAGTTCAATAAGTTTCCTAATGAAAGTAGCTACCTTAGAACAGAGAGCGAAGGTAGCAGCCTCAGTGTAGTTATTCTGACTGAGAAGCATCCTCAGTTTATCAGTGTGATAGTTAATCTTGTACTCCTGTCCTATGGTGTTGGTGGGGGGCAACTTCATGTCCTGTGCCAGCCTGTCAAAACCATAAGCAATGGCTAGGTCCTCTGCTACGTCACAGGCGTGAAGGACATCGTACCTGAAATGATAGTTTGGAAGATACAAAAAAAAAAAAAAAAAAATAGAATTGACAAAATAGGGAATTCTGAAAAAAACACTTCACATAATAAACAAGTGAAAATCAGCCTGAATCAGTTATAGAGTGTAGCTATCCAGTCCTACACATTGTGGAGCTATTAATCACCTAGTGAAGCTATCTAGTTATGGCTACATCTGGTTAAGATTTCTAGTTATTCAGCTACTGTAGCTATATAGTTATACACCTAGTAAAGCTTTATTGTTCTATACCTAGTGAAGCTATTTAGTCATACACCTAGTAAAGCTCTATTGTTCTATACCTAGTGAAGCTATTTAGTCATACACCTAGTAAAGCTTTATTGTTCTATACCTAGTGAAGCTATTTAGTCATACACCTAGTAAAGCTTTATTGTTCTATACCTAGTGAAGCTATTTAGTCATACACCTAGTAAAGCTCTATTGTTCTATACCTAGTGAAGCTATTTAGTCATACACCTAGTAAAGCTTTATTGTTCTATACCTAGTGAAGCTATTTAGTCATACACCTAGTAAAGCTTTATTGTTCTATACCTAGTGAAGCTATTTAGTTATACACCTAGTAAAGTCTTCAAGTTTTATACTTAGTGAAAGTATCGAGTTATACACCTAGTGCACCTACTTATTACGTACCTAGTAGGAGGAACTGTGACTGTAATCTCATCCTGATCAGACACCTCGGCACCCAGACACATTTTGGTGAGACTCTCAACTATGGAGTCAGCTGACTCTGATACACCTACCTAGGGGGTTAGGTATTATTATTAGGTAGGTAACCTGGAGATGCATTATTATTATTATTGGAATGGAAGAAGTTATAGGTATACAGTAACTGTAAAAGGTAATGAAGAATATTATATAGAGTAGAGCTCCTCTATAGTGAACGAGTTACAATGTAGCCTATATAGGGAACAAATTTGCTTTAGTCTGTGATGAATTGTTGGAAAATTGATAGCAATTTTATGGCATAGTAAAGAAAATTGGTTCACTATAGGGGCTAGCTACATCCTAACTCATTCACTAGCTATAAAGGAATTCTACTGTAATGAATAGAAAGATGATGAGCACCTATTAAATACACATTATATATTTATGATAGATACTTGGAAATACCCTCCTTTGACTTGAGTGCATCACAAACGTACCAAACTGTTGCAGTATTTAGCAGACACTTTCAGGGGTTTGTATTCCAGCACAGGGAACTTTTCTGTTAATTTCGTCTTCTCATAAAAAACCTGCAGGAAAAAGCATAAAAATCATAATTTGTAAAATGAACAGAAATCATAATCAAATTTACATAGATTAACTAGTAGCTAGGGTAAATTCCAAATTATCAGTCAGTTTTACAACTTCGGCCATATACGAAAAAACTGTATAACAATAATTATTTTATTTTTCTGTTAATTGGTATCCATGATACTTACAGGTTTCATGGATAAAAATAAAAATTAAATAGTCATTATTATAAAGTTTTTTCTTATAGGACCGAAGATGTGAAACCGACCGATAATTCGGAACTTACCCTAGTCGTATGATATTTGACTTACTTGCACAGGCTCTACTGTGAATGGTTTTTCACAGTACTGGGAGAACATGGTGACCAGAGTGTCCAGAACTATCTGGCACTTGAACTTGTCAGTGGCAGTGCACTCTATGAAGACATCTTTGGTTTTTAGGGTTATTTTGGAGTGATTGCCATTGATGATGGGGGGCAGGGATAGAATCACCCCCTTGCTGTCTGTGATCACTGGGTACACTGGCTTATCCTAAAATGGAATGAAACAAAATGATCAATTAATGAAGTCCTAGAGGGCGCCACAATCCAGTGATTCACTATATGGGTAAAGTAATTAGCTAGATCCATTTAATAATGGAAAATAATCTACAGAATCAAAGAAAATATAAATTATAGACCATTTAGAATTTTAGAAAAAGGATGAAAGTTTCAACAAATTGTACCCTAGAGATAACGGATCAAAGAAACTATAGCTATGTAGCACAAGTTATTTACCTTGATAATAGGGATTTACCTTGATAATAGGCATTTACCTTGATAATAGGCATTTACCTTGATAATAGGCATTTACCTTGATAATAGGCATTTACCTTGATAATAGGCATTTACCTTGATAATAGGCATTTACCTTGATAATAGGCATTTACCTTGATAATAGGCATTTACCTTGATAATAGGCATTTACCTTGATAATAGGCATTTACCTTGATAATAGGCATTTACCTTGATAATAGGCATTTACCTTGATAATAGGCATTTACCTTGATAATAGGCATTTACCTTGATAATAGGCATTTACCTTGATAATAGGCATTTACCTTGATAATAGGCATTTACCTTGATAATAGGCATTTACCTTGATAATAGGCATTTACCTTGATAATAGGCATTTACCTTGATAATAGGCATTTACCTTGATAATAGGCATTTACCTTGATAATAGGCATTTACCTTGATAATAGGCATTTACCTTGATAATAAGCATTTACCTTGATAATAAGCATTTACCTTGATAATAGGCATTTACCTTGATAATAGGCATTTACCTTGATAATAGGCATTTACCTTGATAATAGGCATTTACCTTGATAATAGGCATTTACCTTGATAATAGGCATTTACCTTGATAATAGGCATTTACCTTGATAATAGGCATTTACCTTGATAATAGGCATTTACCTTGATAATAGGCATTTACCTTGATAATAGGCATTTACCTTGATAATAGGCATTTACCTTGATAATAGGCATTTACCTTGATAATAGGCATTTACCTTGATAATAGGCATTTACCTTGATAATAGGCATTTACCTTGATAATAGGGACGTATTCTCTCAACTGCAAGTCGCTCATGTAATGCTCCAGTAAATTATCAGCTCTGAAGGTTTGAGTCTTGTTAAGAGGTACGAAGGAGATGTCCTTAGGAGGCAGGGCATTGTAAGTGAAGGGCCCCTTCACTGTACTCAGGTCATGGGTACCTATTCAAATTAAAACAAACATTGATATGGTGTTATACAATTAAATATTTGGATACTATTGTAAGTGGAGATCTAATTTACCAATTGCAACAAGGGTTCTCTTTCTGGCAATGTTTTGGTGGAGTTTGTCTTGCAGAGAAATGAAAGAGTCGTATATTTCCTGCGTGAAGTTTATGCCTCTGAGAACAGCACCAACGACAAACTGCCTCACCTGTCGCAAAACAACAAGTTAACTTCAGGAGCTGATAGAAAAACTGTATTTATCAGCGAGGTACATAAAATGATTCTATAATGAATTACTTGCTTATTAAAAAATGAACAAAAGAGAAATAATATGAGCTGATATGATTTTTTTTTTTAAATTCAAATATTTTCTGGACTTGAGGAAACAAAGTAGCTACAGAAACTCTGTTCTGCATACCTGTTCAGTTGCTGGTTTAACTATGATTCTGTACTCTTCAGGACTTTTTGGCTCAACTACAGAGAAGTGAGGAGTGGTTACATTGCCAAGGAAGACATTGAGACTCCTTGCAATTCCTTCTAAACAGAGCAGATCATACCTGAAAAAAATTAAATCAAGATCTCTAAAAATTGTAAATTTGAAAACTTATATCAATTATGACCTGTGTGTATGTGACAGTGTGTCAAATAGATAAATGAATGAAGAGTATACCAATTTACGGTTTTTACCTGTTAGCTCCAACATCAATTTTGTAAGTGGTTTTTCCATCATCTTCTTTGACCACATCATCTAATTCAATTCCATACTGGAAACACAGCTCATCAAACTCTTCATCACCTGAAATATAAGAAAATATAAATTTATAATCTCAGATTTTCAGAATATCAGTTATAATTGGTACTTGGTAGTTCTAGCCAGTCTGCAGAATATGGAAAAAAATTTAAGATTTTCTGTGCGATTCAGTGCGAACAATCCTTAATTTCCTCCTATATTTACATGTATTTTACTGAGAACAGAAGCTAAAATGGAGGATTTCTTGGAGAACAGTTTACCAGTTCCTGCAGTCTGGCTTGAGAGTACATATGAATTAACCCCTATATAATATCTACATTAACTCTACTGTGAACAGAAAAACTGAAAAAGATATCTATGAACACTTTACTTCTGTCACAGCTGGCCCAGTAGCTAATTAGTAGCTAAATATCTTCAGACATTGCAGGAATTTTTTTATTAGAGAAATTGAATATCTCCTGACATATCATTGGAATTTACCACCAAATACAATCTGGCTCAGACCCAGGAATAACATGGGAACATAGGAATTAAATAGGACTTGAGCACAGGATTAATCCACAAATCCTGCTGTACTTTTCAGTCTGGCAAAATATGGGACATTTTTAACATTTTCTGTGCAAACGATCCTTAATTTCCTCTCATATTTACATGTATTTATTTTACCAAGAACAAAAGCCAAAATAGAGGATTTCCTGGAGAACAGTTTACCAGTTCCTGCAGTCTGAGTCTGGCACTTTACCAGTTTGAAGTTTCTGAAATTCCCAGTTGGCAATCGCAAGTCTGCAACCAGTCTCTGTCTCAATATCACAATATGGGAGATATTTGGGATATTCTCATTTCTCTCTGAACAATTTTGAATTAAATCCTATGGTTACATTAATTTTGCTACGAACACTTCTGAATTAATCCCTATATTTACATTAATTTTGCTACTAACAGATTAAGAGATCTCTACAAACGCTTAAGTTCTTGACCATTTTCTGCAGACTGGGTCTGCAAAATAATAAATATGGGACATTTTTAACATTTTCTGTGTGAACAATCCCTAATTTCCTCATATAATTAAATGTATTTTACTGAGAACAGAAGCCAATTTACCAAAATGGAGGATTCTTTTTTCTTGGAGAAACTTTACCAGTTCTGGCAGTTCAAGCAGTCTGCCAGCCCAGTCTGTATTTGGTGCACAAAATTCCACTGTGACTGACTTTTTGAAAAAGCTGAAAAAATCCACCATAAATTTCCAGTAATTTGGCTGATCCACCAACATTTTACCCATTTTTCTGCTGAGAATTAATGGTAACATAGAAATAAATAGCTTGAAATCCACCTACTTTGCCAGAATACCAGTCTGTAGAATATGGAACATTTTTCCAAGACTCTCTTCTCTGCAGGAGTTTTTGATTGAATTTTTAGAAATTGGAGATCTCTGCGGGAGATCTTGAATTAATTCCTATATTACCATTAATTTAGCTGCGGGAGATTCTGAATCTGCTACTGAGAGTCAGAGAGTAACTGTCTCTCAAATTATAATCTCTGCGGGAGAAGAGACCAGTCTGTATTTGGTGCATGGAACTCCACCGACATGCCTTATATAGGAATAATTCCACCGAAAAAGTCACCATATTTTTGCCAATTCCACCGCCATGAGCAGGAAAATTAAGTTGTGCCACCGCCACTGTATGTTGAATTACAAAATTCCACCGACTAGTTAGGAAGAAATCTTTCAGGACAATTCAAACTACCTAGTAATAAAAGTTCAAATCAGTGTAATTATTACTTATTACAGTTTAAATCGTAGTATTTTATTTAATTATCAAAATAGAGTAGCTACCTATTACTACCAAGCTAACTAAGCTGTCTAAGTATACTGTATAGCCAGGTACCTAATATCATTTGCCAGTTTGCCACCAAATTCTAAAATTCTTTTTCTTCTTATCTTAAGAATCAGTAGAAAATCAGACAGACTGGTACCATAATATTGCAAGCTTGTTTTTGTTTACCTTAATATTTTACTGATAACATCTTCTACAGTTTTCATCATAGTATTTTATTTATTTAATGCAAGATAGTACCTAGGTATACAGAATGATAATATCAATTATCATACCTAGTTTGCTACCACATTTCCAGTAACCATTAGGTACCGTAAAACTATTCTTTTTCTCTTTTGAATCAAAAGAAAACCAGACCATTGAAGTCTCACAGAAACCCTGAATAGCATCTTTGGTTAAGGAATAAAAACAAAAGAAATAGGCTACCTAATAATAATTATGATATTGCTAGTTTCTTTCTTAGGAATGTATAAGACCGAAGATGTGAAACTGATTGATAATTCATAAGTTAGCTACCCTAGTACCTACGTACATTCTTTCAGTTTAATATATTTACTCAAAATACCTAATTGAATGAACAGTAATGTTTAAACTAGTGCTTTATAATTTATCAAATTCAAATCTAAATTTTCCGATCGTATTATTTCTTAAATATTAGGCTAATTGTAAATACTTAAAAACATGTACAAGTCCAGACAGTTGTCCCATACATGTCTAGAACCGAAAATCTTAAATTAAAACAATTAGCTGTACTTATAATAGAAAGGTATTTTGTGTTAATTAGGTATACTGTATATTTTGATTTACCATTATTCTTAATACTCTGCTTATATTCATTGAATAGCTATAACTTTTTCTATATTTACATGTTCAAGTGTTAAGAATATCACGTCATCCTGACAGCCATTTTGTTTATTAACTTATGTACGTGAGCTTCTGATTTAAATATTTTAATCATACGTTTTTAAAACTTTATAAATTCTTACTTACCTAATAATGATTATGTAATTTCTATTTAAATTGTTATCCATGATACTAAATAAAGAGTTAAAATAAGTAGGTAAATAGGTTTCTATTTCTGTGATCGAAAATGTGGAACCGTCTGATAACTTGAAACTTACCCTAGGTAGACTGGTACCCAATACTCTAGTTTATTAACTTATGTACGTGATGGTACGTGAACTTCTGATTTAAATAGTTTAATCATACGTTTTATAACTTTATAATTTCCTACTTACCTAATAATGATTATGTAATTTCTATTTAAATTGTTATCCATGATACTAAATAAAGGGTTAAAATAAGTAGGTAAATAGGTTTCTATTTCTGTGATCGAAAATGTGGAACCGTCTGATAACTTGAAACTTACCCTAGGTAGACTGGTACCCAATACTCTATTTTATTAATTTATGTACTTGAACTTCTGTTTTAAATAGTTTAATCATACGTTTTATAACTATATAATTTCCTACTTACCTAATAATGATTATGTAATTTCTATTTAAATTGTTATCCATGATACTAAATAAAGAGTTAAAATAAGTAGGTAAATAGGTTTCTATTTCTGTGATCGAAAATGTGGAACCGTCTGATAACTTGAAACTTACCCTAGGTAGACTGGTACCCAATACTCTAGTTTATTAACTTATGTACGTGAACTTCTGTTTTAAATAGTTTAATCATACGTTTTATAACTATATAATTTCCTACTTACCTAATAATGATTATGTAATTTCTATTTAAATTGTTATCCATGATACTAAATAAAGAGTTAAAATAAGTAGGTAAATAGGTTTCTATTTCTGTGATCGAAAATGTGGAACCGTACAATAATTCAAAGTACCTACTTCCAGTGATTTACGCTATTCCAAAGGTTTAATTACACTGTACATTAATCGTAACATTTTATGTTACTTAAAACATGAATAATCTTCAAGCTTGTTTGGTATTTACAATAATCTTTTATTCTGATATTGTGCAGCCATCTAATTAAGAGGTACTACAGTTTCCATCGTATTATTTTATTTATTTAATGTAAGATAGTATCTAGGTAACTGATATCATTTGGCATCAAATTTTTTTTTTAAGAAAACTGTAGAAACTCTTATCAGAAAAATATTAAGGAAAACAAAAAACAAGCTTGCAAAATTATTCATGTTTTAGTTAGCTCGAAATATTATGGTACCTGTCTGTCTGATTTTCTACTGATTCTTAAGATAAGAAGAAAAAGAATTTAAAATTTGTGGCAAATTATACCTATAGGTATAATATATATAGGTAGTATCTAGTAGGTACTATATTACAGAAAGTATCTTATACTGCTCACTCTAATCTAAAAGGCCACCATTGTCTTGATATAGGCCACCATAATATTAGATGTGGGTACTACCTATGTATTTATCAAAAGTTTAGTAATTTTACGGGGAGTACAATGTTGAG